>JALIZF010001045.1:5000-126185 GCA_029948255.1 Telmatactis stephensoni | reverse complement strand
CCGAAAACTTTATCATTTATGCTGTTTTAGTCTGCCAGATGTTGGAATAAAACTAGTGAGGAATATATAACCCTCAGTTTGCAGGGTATATAAGACTTTTACAAGATGACTTAACCATACAGCATAAGTTGGTTTCTTCTCTAGCAACCCATGTTGTTATTCTGATAATGGTCGCTAAAGAAAGCTAGTCATTGCTGATTGGCTAATGACAAGTAAATATATACGATAATGCATTTTAATGACTTGACTAAAGCGTAATAGAAATACACAACAATTAAGGACCGTTCCTTGTCGAATCTGATCGATTTGATTACAATTATAGATACCTAACAGAAAAAATTAGCTTTGACAGATTTACAGTTATTCTTTATCAGTCTTCTCATCTTTTAGTTCTAAATCTAAGTCTAAATCTTACTGCATTAAATTCGCTTATGGGATATATGAAATGCAGGGTTACAGAGCACATCAAGCTATGACAGAATAGACGACGTCGAATTGATGCCAGTTATCAACGAACTCAATGCAATTTTGTTAGTTTAATCAATCGCTTTAGTATTGAAGTCTTCACACTTTTTATCTGCGACACTAAGAAAATTCAGTGACTTCAGTAGTTTTTGACTACCAATCCCTATGGGATCTCCTAGTGTTAAAAAGGGTTGAGTAAGACATCACCATAATTACCAATACTATGAGGGCGTTTTCTGTATTTGCTACGTGATAGATCGTTTTATTTATGCACAGATATTAGAATGGTAAAGTGTGTAATGTTTTCCATTGATTTCCATGAAAGGCTATTAGAAACAGAAGTGTCGACGTGACGTCCTGCCTCTTGAACATCTTATGGACACCATGTAGTCAAGTTCCCGATAGTCAACAATAGGTTTGGCAGGATGCGGGATTTGGGAGGCTGACTTCGGGACGCAAGTAATAATAAACTAATAATAATAATATAATAATAATAATAATAATATAATAATAATAATAATAATATAATAATAATAATAATAATAATAATAATAATAATAATAATAATAATAATAATAATAATAATAATAATAATAATAATAATAATAATATAATAATAATAATAATAATAATAATAATAATAATAATAAATAATAATAATAATAATAATAATATATAATAATAATAATAATAAATAGAATAATAATAATAATAATAATAATATTTTTATTGTATTTTAATATTTTTAGTATTTTTGTACATTGTTCTAGATATATTTTTTCAAAATTTTTCAAAACATGGCCAAATGATATTAATTATGCAGTATTTTTCAAATTAGACTGGAGATGTTTTACAATTGTTTTTATGAAGATGAATAAAGAATTATTATTATAATATAATAATAATAAATAATATAATAATAATAATAATATAATAATAATATAATAATAATATATAATAATAATAATAATAATAATAATAATAAGTAATAATAATAATAATAATAATAATAATAACTTTATTCATATGTTTTATCTCATAAAATACAAAATCTCACTTAACAGGTAATTTACAACTGGCTACCAGAACTGACAATACTACTAAAAATACATATACACATATATAATATCTTTAAAGCTACATATTATATTTATATAACAAGTTTAAAATTTCATCAGGTCGGGATTATCCCAATTCTTGTTTCTTTTACAAAATATGAAATAAGTAGATCTAATAGCAATGCTAATTATTTTTTTAACTATATACATTTGATGTTTTTTGTCTATTTTTAAACTTTTTAACATGTCTAAGAACGATGAACATTCATTTGAAAAGACTCCAAGTGCACTTATGGAAAGGTTAACAAATTTCACAGATTTATAGTGATTACGTAATCTTTCGGTAGTATTTTTGTATTTGTTTTCTTTTCGATTAACGTAATAATAATAATAATAATAATAATAATAATAATAATAATAATAAACTTTATTGGGTAACAAATAAAGCGTATGCTTTTTTCCAATCTGGCCCAAGTCAAAATACAAACGGGAATCGTGGATTTAAATCACGAGAGGGAGCGGGATTTCTTGGTATTTGGGACCGAGATACGAGAATCCTGAGGGATAGCAGTGGGATTGGAGACTACAACAATTTGAAAAATTCTGCGCGCAAATTTTCAACACAAATTAACAACACTAAAGCCCTAGATGAAAATTTGAGGTGAATTCCATGAGTAAAATCGAATCTTCAAGCGTGTTTTCTCTTACCTACTAACAAATAATCAAATCGTCTGAAAATTCGACGAGAATGAGATTTCTATAAAGAAATCAGTGGGATGGTAGAATACAATATTTGCAATATTTATTTATCTTTTAATAGCATTTATACATTAATATATTAGTACATATTTTATATACAGTATTCTAAAAATCGTCATACTCTGATATCCTTGATTTTCATTATTAAATCTAATTTTTTGTTTTTAGTTTCATTTAATAGTTAGTGTGTTGAACAAAGATGCAGATTTAGAAAATAGACTTTCAATCCCAAATTAATTCAGTCACGACAACAGGACTAATTTTGAGGTGGAACCGGCAACACAGTGGAACAAAGGCTGGCAAGGAAAACTGTTCCAGTGTTGTGTTAGTATAGTATAGCGAGTTTTCTCTCTGATTTCGTCTCCCATCCACGCAGCGATAAAGCAACTATTTTTCTCCTCAGAAAAAAGCATTCAAAAAATAAAATAAAATAAAATAAATAAATAACTGTTTATTTAAGTGTCCAAATCTTCTAGCGCTTGCGCACTAACTGGAGGACACTGTACTCTCACACATACTACCTCTACATTCAGTATTTTGCAAATAATCACTCGACTCACATGTTGATTTTTGCTGAGGGAGGAAAAACCGGAGGCAAAGCTGTTCCAACCTAGCCTGACATGTTGAGAACAGTTGAGAACGACGGCGAAATTCTGTTGTCCCCATTTTGGACGGTCAAAAACGTAACCTCAAGCAACCCAAAGGTTATAAAATAGGAAAGAAAGTTTTGTAACACCTGTCTCGCCACGGCGTGTTTCAGTCCGTGTATAGACGCCGGGTTAGCTACGATTCAAACATCTGAAAAATAAAAATATAAAAATAAAATAAAACTTTAGGAGTTTATAAAAACAGACCTTTCATTCAAAGTCAACATTGGTGATACCTACATTAGATAGCGAACAAAGAAAAACGGAAGAAAAAAGAATCAAACCATGAAACTGTCCACATTGAATTGTCTACAAACACATTGTTTTCGACAGACCGCAGAGACAAACAGTTCGAAAAGGATCATGGTAGCTCGGTGTTGTGCCACTTTGAGCATCGTTATAAACAGGTTTAAAGAGAAACCACTTTTCACATACTTTAAACTTTTATAATTCAAATAAACTAAAATGAATATAAGAAAACTTGACCTTGTCAAGAGGCAATACTAAAATACTGTCATGAAGAGGAAGGCCAAAACTTTAAATTGTCCAACTAAGCATTAATTAGGTGCCTTTATAATTTATTAATACCATGATCGTATTTATACTAACTAACTTGTAATGAGCTTATAGACTACAAAACTAATCCTTAGCAACGTAGTTGTTGTGGTCTATCTTTATTTAGTAAATGTGCTTTAGCAAGGTCAGGTCTATTACCATACAAAAGGCTGTCAAGTCATCGTGCTAAGGCAAACACCTCCAGATAAACACGACGGTCCAGCTGTCTAAGTAGACTAGATGTATAATTACGGCTAACAACGAACAGGATCACTCAGTAAGAAATTGTAACAAAATATGTACACTATTACAGAGGAAGACAGCTTTCTACCAGCTATAATCAGTAGTAATCCTGCTAAACAACTGGCTCAAATACGTGGGTATTATGAGCAGCAAAAACTACGGCAAATCTACCTCGCAAGGGACATGGAAGAAATACGAATGGCTTACTGTCTTAGGATTTGCCAAGAAAGGGAAAGAATGAGAAAATCTTTGTGGGAATTAGATAACAGGAAGAGACGACTTATGCTTCAAGTCACCAACACAAAACCTAGTCCTTACATGTCTAGTCTGTCTAGGAAATCAAAACCAGAAGCACCTACTCGACACCGTACACATAGCAAGCGAAGAGAACTAGAAACACGCACAATTGAGAAACAAAGGCAAGCGATAACAACTCCTGCTCCAAGTCGACTTGCCACCGCTGCTGAACCAGAAAGTCGACTACAAACTGCCGTCAGTACAATAAACCAAGTAAGGAAAGCAAAAAAGAACAATGAAAAAAGAAAACTCACAAAACCTGAAATACCGCGTTATTTACTGTGTTAGTTTAGGTGTGAAGAGGTTATTTTCGATTTGGTGGGCTATACGTTGTTAGAGTCTATTGAAAATTGAGTATCCAGTCTAGAAATAATGATTCTACATAGAGCTATTATAACACAAATCCAGTGTGTCAACAAACACCACTGTACTATAACAACTCAAAGCGGATTTTCTTGAGTTTGACTTTTAAATTAAAGAAGGAAAACAACGGAGGTCAAAAGAAAATATCAGTAAAAACAAGAATTGGTATTGCTATTGAAAGATTTTGTAATTATGTAAAAAGAAACTCAGTTACTAAGATACTGAATACGTTATCTACCGTCAACAAGAAATAATTCATGCAGACAACTACCAATCATGAATTGTTTTTAAAAGGTTTTCCTAAAGCAGATATCACTTGCAGTCACTCACAAATATTGTGAAAAACCTATTAGCGCGGTAAGATGAAAGATTTCAAAATCATTAAAAGTTAGGCCTGAACAGAAAACTGTTAGTTTAATATCGACTTACAGTTTTACAATAATTCTTAGAGTAAATACCGTATATACAGATGCTGCTAGAATGAAATGAAACATTTTAAAGTTAAAATCCTTTGTTACGCCACCACAAATGGATCACGTGACAGAAGTTCTAGGAAGTCACGTGATTTGTAACCATAGTAACCAATCCATTCGTTACCAGTTTTCTTATGACAGTGAAACGTTTACAAATATACCTGCTGAAACTGAGCATTAAAATTGTTGTGTATTTAATTTAAAAATGACCGTTTCCTATTAAAAATAGGTTTAGTTAATAATTTTTCTTTAGAAAAGAAAACAAGTTAAGTATTAAAGAGGATCCTTCAAAAACTTCTACATATTTGAGGCTTGTATTCTCCATCTTACCACAATACACTAGACAGACTAGATAGTCACCTCTCTAGTTTACAGCTTTTGTAGAAGGTCTTCTGCTTCTTGCAATGATTTTTCATCCTGAAAAATAAAATGTATTCATAAGGTATTTCTCAGGTCTTTTTCTAGTTTGGCTTTAGGTGCTTTAAGGTCATCTTAGGTGCTATAAAGTATCAAGGGTCATTTAGTTTTCTTAGCATTGAGGACGGGAGGCTCAGAATGCAAAAGTGTGCCCTGCCCTGCCCTGAGAGATTTTCAAAAGTTCAAGTTGTCTAGTTTGACTTTAGGTGCTATAAGGTAATCTAAAGGTGATGTTACATGGGTCGATTCGCAACAACGATTTTCCAGACAACAAATGTTGCCTGTAATGTTTATGCCGTGCAAAAACCAAAATGCAACGTTTTTTAGCAACATTTTTGCTTCGTGAACAAGTTGCAAATGTTTGATATAAATTTGAAAAAACTTTTAGTGCAAAACTATCAATTTGACCAAGTGTTGCACAGAAAATTGTTGTTGCAAATCAACCCGTGTAACATCAACTTAAAACTACTAGAAGCACTGATAAAGGGAGGGTCGAGTGCAAAAGTGTAGACATTTTTAAAAGCTATTTTGCAACAAGAAGCTGGTAGAAGCTAGAATATCTTTGTTATTGATATGTTAGTTGTTAGACACTATCATATGAGTGATGGGATTGATAGTCTTGACAGGAGAGAGTGGAAATAAATAACGTGATCAACAGTACACATAAATCTAGATAAGCTTTGAAGTTCAGTGGTCTACTTACATCTTCAGACTTAGGATCCATTTGAAGTACTTTTTGTAACCATTCTCTACATTTGCTGTATTGACTTTGTCCATAATAACACTGTTGATAAGATTAAGACTCCATGAGATTTATCAATGTATTGTGCTATACCCTACCACACACTACCATACCCTTCACACTCTACTATACCTTACCATACCCTGTCCTACTTTAGCATACCCTACCCTATCACACTCTACCATAGCCTACCATACTTTACCATACCCTACCATACCCTACTACACTCTACTATACCTTACCATACCCTACATACCCTATCACACTCTACCATAGCCTACCATACTTTACCATACCCTACCATACCCTACTACACTCTACTATACCTTACCATACCCTACCCTACCATACCCTACCTACCCTATCACACTCTACCATAGCCTACCATACCATACCCTACCCTACCCTACCATGGAGGGAATGACAATTCTTGAGGGAAGGGGTTAGAATAAGCCCAAATCATGATGATGTTTTGACCCACTCTCTAGAACAGAATTCTTTTCAAAAACCTTTCATATTCAAATATTATAATCCTTCAAGAATACAAACACAAATATAGTTTTAATTAGAGAACACAAGCTACTTGAAAAGGATTCTGGTATAGAGAGAGGGGGGTCAAAATGTCATCACACTTGGGGCTTATTACCTGTATTAACAATTGATATGCTAAAACAGTTTAGTGTATGCATACTATTTGACTACCTTAGCAATCCAAAATGAATTTGTCAGCCAAAATCCAGGATCTAAGTCTTCTGCCTTAAAATTGAAAGTTTAAAAATTTTAATCCAGTTAAAAACAAAGTGAGGAGTAAAAAACTATACTTTCTTTTTACAGCCGTTATCGGTAACATGTAGAGGTTTGTTAAAAATCGCAAGCTTGACATTTGACCTTGCCAGACATCAATCATCTGTACGGTATTTCTATGGCAACCAAGCTTTAACTCTGCCCTCTTGCCAAGTTGTTCTGCACTGTTTATTTCTTTGCTCGAAAAATTCAAATCTTTTGAAGTTAAAGATGGCATATTTTCCTTTCTTTCGAAGGAATGGCTAAAAAGAAACCTGAAGGGCAGTGAAATGTAGTCTCTGTCAGAGGTATGCAGAGTCAAATGTAAAAAATAATTCTAAAAATAAAAATTTTAAAATTTACTGACTTAGTGTTCCTTCACACTGTGATATTCATGTATGACTTTCATTCTAACAATCTTCCAGCCTATTTCAAGACATTTTTTGAAATGGTCTGCAAAAGACACTGTTATAATACGCGATTGGCATGCAAGTCTTCATATTCCTTACCAAAGGCAAGGACGAATTATGGCAAATTTAATATAAATGATTAAATTTGATCACCCAGTGTGGCTTTGGACTTGATAGCAGGTACTCTCAGCATCAGGGTGCTACTTGACTGCCAGCTATAATTTGATGTTTTGATTTCCAGGAGATCCTTTATATATGCAGGAGCGAGACCATGGATAGCTTTAAACGTTATGATAAGAATCTTGAAGTTGATGCAAAATCATATAGGAAGCCAGTGAAGTTCACATAATAGTGGTGTAATATGACAGGTCCTTGGAGCAGTATAGATAAGTCTAGCGGCTATATTCAAAACATGTTGCAGCTTAGAAAGTTGGCAGTCAGGAAGACCAAATAGTAAACTGTTGCAATAGTCAACACGACTGGTAACCAATGCATGAACCAGCTGCTTTGTAGTATCAAGTTTATCAGTTTACTGTCACGTGTTACCCTCGTGAAATAAAGTTATTATTATTATTATTATCAGAAGATAGGGCACTTGCGTATTCTCCTGATGTTATGCAAATAACAAAATGCAGAACTACAGACTTTACTAATATGTGATGACATAGTCAACTTGGAATCAAACCACGCACCTAATTTCGGGCAGTTAATGCAGGAGCAATATCAGCAGATCCGACTGTGATACTTTCAATGTTGACTTTACCAAGCTGTTGTCTTGTTCCTAGTAGTAGGAATTCAGACTTGTCATTGTTTAGCTTTAACTTATCTGTCACCATCCAAGTTTTAATGTCAGCTAAACAGTCTGTCATAGATTGTATGGCATCCTCTGCACCTGTAGCTGAATCTGGACTGAAGGACACATAAAGCTGAGTGTCATCAGCATAGCAGTGCACCTGGGGAAGATGACTCTTGATGATGGAAAAAAATCTTCGAGTATAAATTGTGAGCAATAAAGGGCCAAGACATGAGCCCTGAGGGACCCCATGCACCAATGAGAATTGACGAGAAATACCACCATTAACAGAAACAGTGCAGTGCATTCCCTTCAATACTAAGCTCTGATTCCAAACGCTCAATGAGAATATCATGATTGATAGTGTCAAATGCGGCACTTAAATCCAGAAGAATCAAAAATGTCACGTGTTGGTTGTTCATATTGAGCAGAATGTCATTCTTGACCTTCAGGGCCCGGTTGTACGAAGGTTGTATAAAGTTATCCACCGGATAAGAG
Organism: Telmatactis stephensoni; assembly: GCA_029948255.1. Taxonomy (NCBI): domain Eukaryota; kingdom Metazoa; phylum Cnidaria; class Anthozoa; order Actiniaria; family Isophelliidae; genus Telmatactis; species Telmatactis stephensoni. The sequence goes on along the minus strand of JALIZF010001045.1, from coordinate 117,682 downwards.
TTATCCCTGTATAGATTTTGTATAGGTTTTATCCGATGGATAGGGATTTATCCGCTGGATATATAGCGCTATTCACCCTTCGTACAACCGGCCACAGAAGTGCTGTTTCTGTACTGTGATTAGGCTTATAAGCCAACTGAAAAAGCAAATTTAGGTTGTTATCAGCCATATTAGCAGTTTAATAATGTCAATTTTCACTTATTACTCATGCCCAGGCCTTTAGGCCGGCACGAGTCTAGGTTTGTGTTTTGTTCTATCTATCGTCGTAGTCGAGATTGTGCCATGAAAACGAGGCAGCGCACATTCCAGCAAGTTTACAGCAAAAGCTAGCAAAGCAGTGCAGGATCTTTCACGAGTCATGGGCATTTAATAACCTAAACTCCGCTATAAATACAGTAATTGCGTTGTAGCAGCTTCACGTGAGTCTCAATCAAGGTAAAATTTAAGCCTCTTCATTTGAAATTGAGGAATCGAGGCCGATACTTTCATGAGTTCAAATGTTAGCTTGCTGTCGAAGCATCCAAATATTTCGCTTCAGTACCAGAACTCAAAACGTGACTAAGCTGCCTTTTAGACTTATTTATTTATCTCCTCTATCATAGGGGATAGAGATGACTTTTGAAATTGAAGACTGTCATTTTCATAATGTCGATGAAACCTTTTAACTCCGGGCTGCTGACTTTTATTCTCACGTTCGAGTTTGCTCTTTGAAACGAATTAGGTCAAGGAACCAGGTCAAGATATTTTTATTTGGTACTTCAAAGAGAAAAATATGAAGGATTTAAAACCTTATCTGTTCTGAAATTAAACCACAGGAAGCCCACATCAAGTTTTACGTTGTACTTGTACTCTGCAGAATTCTGCAAAATATAATAGTTATGTCTTTTATTTCATTTTGGTAAGCTTTAGCCACATGTGCTATTATAAGTGCTTTTTTTGATAAATATTTGTAGTGCTTATCAAATTCCCACTGTATTACTATGCAAATTATTTACACAAGACAACTACACAACCAGTATTCAGCAAGGGGCATCTTATCTATTATCCAGGTTATGATATCATGTCTTTAATGAAGACGATTGTATAAAATGAAGTTTGGTGCAATAAATCACTTAATGATATGAGAAACCTTAAATGGTGGTTGGTTTGTTTTCTGCCTTGCTTTGAGTGCTTTTCTCTGCATCATGCAGTTTACCCACCTCAGACAAAAACAAACTAGTGAGCCGAGATTTGTATGCATAGAATATTAGAACATTGTTCCCCAGTTAGTGCTTAGGTATTACAGTGGTTTCCTCTACCACGAAAGAATAGGCTAACTAATAATTAGTAGTAAACTCTCTCTTTGTTCTTTTCAAAAACAACTAATACAAACTAAATAGTCATTTTTCTTTCACGCCAAAGGAAAGTCACTTAGATTGTATTCACATTTTAAAATATTACAACTTCAACAGGCAAGCAAGCAACTAAAGGATTATTAATCTCATCAATAAACATCTCGGGAGCAATTGTAGGAGCAGTACGTTGTCTGCTCTGTTTTGGCTCAAATTTATTGTACTAATTAACAAAACTTTTGATGACAGCTTACCAATCCAAGGTGTTTCATTTACTTGGGTTACCAGCAAAGAAGCTCCTTTGCTGGTAGTCTGAGTGAATGCAACATTTTGCTGCTTGTGTATGAACAGTTGAGTCAGTCAAGAACATGTGGTTTCAAAAGAGATTATATGAAGAAATTCCAGGGAGCTGTTAAAACATTTCTATTCCATAACACGAATTAAACCATGACCTGTTTATGTTGTAAATGAACACAAGTTGTTCAAATCAAAGCAAAAGAGCTGCTGGTTGCCATGAACAGGTCGCCTGTGTATAAACAGCAGAGGTAATGTAAGACCACAGGTATCTCAAACTCGTTTTCTGCGGTCTTCAAACAATGGAGAAATAAGACTCTCAGAAACTAAATCACATCAAATTCACAGAATGATGTCCTTTTCTTCAGAGGTCTGCAACGTCTAATGATTTGATTGGATGAAGTTTGGTTATGTTTTACATGTACCACGCCAGGCTCAATTCTACCTGGGCACGAGTAAACGCACCACTGTGCGTCTAGTTGTATAAGGGTTTGGGCAGTGGCTTCCAATCTAAATATTTAAGCCAAATTGACAGGTTACAGAGCAGAGTTAGTTTATTTTATTTGTAAATCTTAGCATTTGTTTTAAGGGATTAATAAAGGCTTTTATTATTTCTTCTTATTATTATTATATGTTGCATTACTTGGTCAGCAACTGCTTTTTCCAGCAACTTTGAAATATATGGTAGATTACTCACTGGTCGGAAATTCTTGAATTCAATGTCGAGTCCAGATTTCTTTAAAGTAGGCAATAGGTAGTAGTAGTAACCTTTATTTACACACAAAAAAAATACAACAGCCAATGCAATACCAATGCCTCTTTCCATTCACTAGCAAAGTACACAGACTCAAATGACAAGTTGATCTTGGCAGTTATAACTGGAAGCAACACATCAAGAAGCTGAAGAATCAGAGACATTGGCATAGGATCCAATTGAAAAGATTTCTTGGAAGTTCTGCCAATCAATTCTTTCACATCTTCTGTTGTTAAAGGTTTAAAGTCAGTTAGGGCTGATTTCACATATGAAGTATCAGCACCAATTAGCATTGAAGGAGCTGGTTTATCATTGAGACTATTTTTTTTACCTTTATTTTAACACGATATTTGCGCTTGTGGGGTCGTGTATAACTAAATATTAAAGAATCAATCAATCAATCAATCAATTAGAAAAAAATTTAAAATGAAAAAAATTAAATAAACAAATAATATTACTTTTCCTTTTACCTATAGAATATTGTTAATATTCTCAATTTACTGCACAAAGAACTTGCCAAAGCCAACCGCAAGGGTGTCCGGATGGATGTCGAGAGGAAATTCAACACCTTAGGCTCACAAAGCAGTGTCTAAGTAGTTTGGAATAGTTTCCATTGGTTGTTACTGTGTTCCTGGATATGATTAGTGTAGTACTCACACCTTGCACAGTTCATCAAGTATGTGGCACGATTTCTCAGGAATTTGACTGTATTGAAGTCTTCTTCTGATTTAGATGAGTGACACTTTCTTTTAGCTTTTCTTCTGGATTGTATTTTATTTTATATTTTATTTTATTTTACAATTTTATATATTTTAGTTTAGTTTTAGCGCATTTGATCATATTTAAATGTTTAAATATTATTGCGCGTTATAAGTAAGAAATAGTATTATTATTATTACTATTATGCAGTTTATTAAACATCTGAATGCATACATGAAGCCCTCATAGGGTGCTAAGCGTAACCTATGGGACTATAAACTCTTAACAAATATATCAAATAAACTTATCTTGACTATAAAACTTCTAAAATCTTAATTCCTAAAAACTTCCAATAATATACGGCGTCACCTATTGTACTATAAACTATTAAAAAAATATAAGTCTAAACTTAAGTGAAATATATACTCAATCTTAACTATAAATCTTTAAAATCTTCAATACCTAAAATGCATGCAATAAACAGTAATTTGGTCCTTGAATTGATATATAACTAGCTAAAATCTATATAATGCTAAAAAGAGAAACGTATACTTGGCTCCCCGAAGGCCTTAAAATACAAAGCTAATGGTATATAATATCGTCATACACGCGATAATTCCTCAGTTACTTAAATGTTCTATAATAATCTTAATCTTCAACACTTTTGTTATTCTTGTTTAAAAGTCTTAATCTTAAACACTGTAACCGAAACATGTTATAATCTTATTGGTCTTGAGCTCACAAATAATGCTAATGTAATGAACTTGATCTAGGCGCTATCGCAGAACTTTTATCATCTTCTTAACCTTAAAAGCTCTAGCGGTGTATTGCAGTTATCTAAGTATCAATCGTTAATGCTCATGTACTGATCTTAATCTTAAATATTCATAAATATTCATTCAAGTAATCTTAGTCATATACGCTTTTGTTAAGTGTTCATGTAACAATCTTAAACGTTCTAGCAATGTTCAGTGTACTTGAGATAATTGATTTCTGCATGTTCCTTAAAACAGCATTTGTCTTCACGCCCAACAATTTTCGTACTGAATTCTCCATCTCTGTTGACCATCCTCCTAGTACATCCATTACGATGTTATACTGATGGACTTCATATCCTTGATATCTCTCCTTCAACTCCCAGCGCAATGGTGCGTACTTTAGGGTCTTCTCTTCATCTTTCTTTTTCCTGTTTTCTAACCACGGGCAACTCATTTCCAGGGTGGTGACACTCTTGGTTGCATGGTTAACAATTTTTGCGTCAATCCTGTTTGCTTGTAACTACTGATGTTCCCCAAACGTTGGAATATCCCAATACACTTGCACCTCACTCGAACAGTACTCAGGCTTGGGTTTCTCTGGCGAGTACCAAGCCGGAACAGATTCCACAAGATGAAGATCTAAAAGCAATTCAAAATACAACACTTTTAAAGCATTGTTATGTCGGGTTAGGTACTTGTTCTGTGCCAAAGCAGAGCAACCTGCCAGTACATGTGGTACACTTTCTGGAACCTTGCCACACAGTCTACAGTTTACGTCTCCATCAAATTATCACTGTTTGTGTCTTTTGTGCATGATACAACCTTGTCGGTAGAAGTTGTTCATACAGCTCTACCATTCCTGCTACAACATAGGTAGGACACGATGCCCAGTCCTTCATCCAAGCAAAACAATTTCTGACATTCAGGCTGTCATCCTCCCATCTAGCTCTTATTAACTTTCCTTGCCAGTGCTCTTTACACATCACCTCTGTTAACTGTTGTTCTTGAGACTCTTTTAAATGTGCAACTGCTTTAGTACTATGTATTTTCTTCCCCTCTTCAACACCAATTGTTGGGTCTGGAAAGGTTAGCTTAAGCTCTACACCCAACTCTCCCGCATACCTTTGGGCTTCTGATACCAGTGATTGATGTCCAGCTTTTGCAGCACATTCTTCAAATTCTCGTACCACTGCCATGGTGGGGTCCAAATTATTATTATTATTATTATTATTATTATTATTATTATTATTATTATTATTATTATTATTATTATTATTATTATTATTATTATTATTATTATTATTATTATTATTATGCAGTTTATTAACGTCTATATGCACTAATTACAAGGACACATAGGACGCGAAGCGTAACCTATGTGTCTTAGAGATACAAAGAAACTTCAATGAAAGAAAATAAATAAATAAATAAATAAATAAATAAATAAATAAATAAATAAATAAATAAATAAATAAATAAATAAATAAAGGTTAAGAAATATTCCAGTAAAAATATGCTGATAAAGGCCTATACTTTAAATGTTCTGGCAATGTTCAATGAGATGGGAAATAAAATAATGCTTCGAAATATAAAATAATATTATTGCAACTACATTAAATTCATTCATATTCCATCAAGTCAATGCTTTAAATGTTCTAAGAAAATAATATTATTACAACTACATTAGATGCATTCATAGTTCATCAAGTCAATACTTTAAATGTTCTGGCAATGTTCAGTGAGCTGGAAATGATACTCCTCTGCATCTTCTTTAGGACCTTTGATGCTTTCTCCCCAACGATACCAATGATATCTCTCTCGACTGCCTCGCTCCATCCTCCAAGCACATCAATGATGACATTAGTCTGTTCAATCATGTATTCTGGATACCTTTGTTTTAACTCCCACCGCAACGGGCCATACTTTAACGTCTTCTCTTCGTCCTTCTTTCCTCTATTGTCGATCCATGGGCAGCTCATTTCTATCAGCAAAACCTTCTTCTTCACATGATCAACAATCCGGGCATCGACTCTATTTGATCTCACTTCGTGATGTTCGGCGTACACAGGGATGTCCCAAAATGCCTCTGCCTTGCTCGATTCATAGTGTGGCTTTGGTGGCAGTGGAGAGTACCACGGTGGAACATCTTCGAGTAACTTTAGGTCATGTAACACTTCATAGAATAGAACTTTCAGAGCAGCGTTGTGCCTCTCTAGGTATTTATTCTGAGCAAGTGCTGAGCAACCTGCTAACACGTGTGCAATTGTCTCTGGTGCTTTATTACATAACCTGCACATCACATCATCTTCCAGGGTAACACGAGTCTTGTGTTTAGAGTAAATCTTGGTGGGCAAGAGTTGTTCATACAACTCAAACATTCCCGCTGCTGTATACGTTGGACAAGCTGGCCACTCATTAAGCCAAGCAAAACAACTCTTAACTTTTAGTTCCTGATCCTCGTGTCTTGCGCTCAGGAACTTTCCTTGCCATTTCATATCTCTCACAGTCTCCAGCAACTTATCTTCGCATGCCTCCCTGATTACTGATTTGATTTTCTTCTCGGGGATCTCCTCGCCATTTTCTGAGTAACATCTTGCAACAGGGCAGTCAAGAGAAAGGTTGAGACCTATCTCTCTGGCAAACTTGACAGAATCTTTAAGAATAGACGGCTGGTATTTAAGCTTAACTGATCGTTCCTCAAACTCTTTGACGAGTTGGATGCTTGCATCGGGATTATTGCATAACTTTAAGGCCGCCTTGATCTTTATATTCTTATATTCTTGCTCCACTGATCGCAGACCTCTTCCTCCTCTGTCCCTTGACAAATACAGCAGAGCTGTGGAGCCAGCAGGGTGCTTCCCACCACCATTAACAATTATTTGTCTTGCTTGTCTGTCAATGCTCTTCAAATCATTTATCGGCCACTTTAAAGTCCACATCAGATATCCCATCACAGGGAAAGCATATTGATTTGATGCTGTGACTTTATTATGATCTGATAATGGACTAGACCAAATTACTGCCAGTCTTTGTAGATAAGACTTGGATGCAATTTCTAAAGCCAGTTGTTCTTCTTGCATCAGGCTCTCCAAGACCCCTAGAAACTTGTACTCTTCACCATCTTTCAGGGACGCTATCAAAGATGACTCATCTAGCTTCACTCCTTCACTATTTAGGCATTCTCCCCTTTTGACGTGGATGACAGCACACTTCTTAGAATTCCATTCTAATCCAATGTCACACATCTCTGATCTTATTGACTTTAATATACTACTAAGCTTACTCTCAGAAGCTGCAAATACTTTCAAATCATCGATATACAACAAGTGTGTAATGCTCGTACTAATGGGCTTGGAAAGGCGATATCCCTCCGTAGCTCTGAGATTCCACGCAACTGGGTTGATGCACAACGTAAACAACCTTGGACAAAGACTATCACCCTGGGGTAGCCCTCTATTGAAGCGAATCGAGCTTGACTTCTCAAAGCCTTGAGCCGTTTTAGCCACTATCCTTGTATTCCAGCACATACACAAGTTGTGTATCGCTTTACATAACCATTTGGGAAACTTGTGCATATGCATCATCTCCACCAACGAACTATGATCGACACTATCATAGGCCTTTTTTACGTCGACCCATGCCATACTCAGATTTCTCTTATTTCTGTGGCAATCTTTAGTAATCATTTGATCAATTAGGAGATTATCCACAGTACCACTACATCCAGGCTTTGCACCCCTCTGTTGCTCCTCCATTAGGCCATGGGTACACAGGTGTTGATCCATCAGCTGCAGCAGGCATGAAGTGAACCATTTATAGATTGTGTTCAAGCATGTAATTGGTCTTTGGTTCTCACTAGAGAAAGCCCCCGGCTTTGGAATCAAGGTGGTCTTCCCTTCTGCAAACCATAATGGATATGCTTCAGCGTGCATGCCTATAGATTTAAAGGCTTTCACCACACCATCATGTACGATTTTCACATGTTTCCACCAAAAGTTGGCAATTTTATCTGGCCCGGGGGCACTCCAGTTCTTCTTTTTTTTGAGCTCACCTACTGCTTGGCTGGTCTCCAACACCCATTCCCCTTCGTTGTCTTGAGTTACTCGTTCACTAATGGCAGACTGGATGTCTTTGAGCCAACCCGCCTTTTCATTTCCTGTTCCTTCCTTTGTCCAAAGCTCTTCCCAATAAGCACAGGCTTGACCGATGTTCTCAAATAAAGAGCCGCTATTACTATCGTCGTCCATACTGTTCTTAAACTTTGGCCTTTCATTGGTCTTGTCACTGTCTATTATCCTGTTGAAACTTGCATACACTTTCCCTGGGTCCGTCTTGAATTGGTTGTTTACACGTCTTGCTTCTTCGACCTTCTTTTTCCTAACAAAAGCTCTCTTCAACTTTCTAAGCGCTGTTTTCTTCTTTTCAATGTAGCTCGTCAAACTTTCAGCAGAGATTCGTTTACATTCTTCCAGCAATAATTTCCTATTCTTTCTTCCCTTCTTAGTAATCTTCTTGTTATCTCTAAGTCGCTCCAACTCTGCTTTAGCAATAGAAATCTTTTTCCTAATATCCTTTACTTGATCTTCATACAACTCTCTCCACCTCTCTCCTTTTTTTCTAGTTGTTGACTGCGATTCTTTGGTCTTCTTCCATCCTCGTTGGATTAAGAAAGCAATGACTACAGAATAAACTGCACAGTTTACTATCCAGAGATACTCAAACGGGCTTTAATTCGTAACAGTTCAGAGATTACATTGTTGATCTTCTTAAATTCCCCGCTACTCGGTCTGTGTTTGATTCTCGTATCAAGCTCACGCTCACTGAAATCTCCTTCTCGGCCGCTTACCGTGTTAAATATTGAAGTAGAGGAATCCAACAGCAATTTCTCTTCTGGGCAAAGTTCGGTATTTTCCACTAACACCTCGCTCTGTTGTTCATAATCACTCTCCGTGTCATGTAAATTAGCTTCTTGCTGTTCATAAACATCTAACCGGGTTTGAGGCGAAATATTCTCTGGTCTTATTTCACTATTTGAACTCGCTTCCTTTGCACCAACTGAATTTAAAACCTCTGCGCCAACGTTACCAAGTGTTTTTTCTAGACGGGCCGCTTGATCCCTCAGATTCTGCGTCGTCCTCGCTAAATTTGAATAACCCATGTCGTCCCACAACTCCTTCATAATTTGCATATAGCCCTTCTTTCTACCATTTGGCAAACGTGGGGCTTCATCAGACTTATTTAAAAGCACAGCTTTTCTCTTGCATTCTAATAAATCGTTATTCATTTCCTGAGTCCATTTATTTTTCTGTAAAGGTCTTCTTTCTTCTCTTGACGTCGGTTCTTCCATGCTCAAGCGTACAATAAATCAATTCAACAAATAATTACTTTGTATCTCCGTTTGTAGACACCTTTAGCTTCTCCAATTCAGGGTTCGCTCGAAGAAAGGTATAATTATACCGTTGTATAATTCTGGTGCTTCAAATTTGGCTTGCTTTCGAGATAAATTGCACTTTAAGCCAGAGGGCTAAAACACCTCCGCTCTACTTGCCGCCATTATTATTATTATTATTATTATTATTATTATTATTATTATTATTATATTTTATTATTATGTTTGGGGTCTTTCACAAGAAGGGGAGTGTTCCGAGGCTGTACATGAAAAGGAAGCATGGTGGTAGGGGTCTGATCAGTGTTGTTGACTGTGTGAGGGCAGAAGAGCTGGGTTTGTTTGGGTATGTTAAAGAGAGTGACGAGTGGATGTTAAAGGTGGTTGGTGAGTCGTTGCAGGTTGGTGAGACAAAGAAGGAGTATAAGAAGAGGGTGCAGAAGGAGAGGAAAGAAAATTTCCTAGAGAAGAGGTTGCATGGAAAATTCATGAGGGATGTGAGCGAGGTTGCTGATGAGCGGTCTTGGCAGTGGTTAAGGGCAGGGTATTTGGGTAAGGGCACTGAGGGGTTTGTTTTTGCAGCACAGGAGCAAGCTCTGAGGACAAGGTTTTTCCGGGCAACCATTCAGAAAGAGAATGTGGATCCAAAGTGTAGGGTTTGTGGGAAGGAGGTGGAGTCTGTTGGCCATTTGGCAAGTGGTTGTAGCGTTTTGGCCCAGAAGCAATATAAGAAGAGACATGATCGGATGGGGTTGCGGGTGTATTGGGAGTTGTGTCGGAAGTATGGGGTGAAGTGTGCTGATGTGTGGTATAAGGAGGTTCCAGATGAAGTTAGGATTTCGGATGATGGAGAAGTAGAGATTTGGTGGGACAGGAGCGTCGAGACAACACAGAAGATGGAACATAATCGTCCAGATGTTACTGTGTTGAATCGGGCGGCTCGTAAGTGGACCTTTGTTGATTTCTCGGTGCCTTGGGATCGCAATGTGATGGTGAAGGAAGAGGAGAAAATTGCCAAATATTCTCCTCTTGCAAAGGAGATACGAAAGTTGCACCGGGTATCAACAAAGGTGATTCCATTGGTTGTTGGCACTTTAGGGGTCGTGTCAAGCAATCTTGAGGGGTACTTGAAAGATCTCGGTATTCCAGACGTGCTGGGTGGCATGCAGACATCTGCAATCATTGGCACCACCCTCATTCTGCAGAGAGTGCTTAGTCTCTAAGCCCCAGGTCATGGGGTTGAGGCTAAGTGGTATTTTACACCTGTAGTGTGAAATTAAATCTCCACTCAGGTTGTCTATTTATAGAAAGTCCTTATTATTATTATTATTGTTATTATTATAATTATAATTATAATTATAATTATTATTATCATCAGCGTGTTGCAGCTTTGATTTCATTATTAAACCAAGGTACTCTCTTCCTGTCTATCATGGTCTTTTTCCATTTAGGTTGTCAATGCAATTGTTCGCTTACGCATACAGTTCAAGGTATTGTAATCTTATTTATTGTGTGGTAAAAATGATTTCTCTATTTCAAGAAAAGAAATATCTACAATTTTTATCAACTTGAAAGTTTTGAATTTTAGAGAAATAAACAAGTGGGAGGAGCTAGAACAGGGTTGCCATAGGCTTATACAGATGATTGATGTCTGAAAAAATACAAAAGTCAAGCACAAGATTTGTAACAAACCTTTACGTGTTATCGATAATGGCTGTAAAGGGAGTTGTAAAAAACTAAAGCCTTACCTTAAGAAAATTTTCTAGTGCTTCTTCTACTGTTGAGGTTGGAGGTTCAGCAAACAGAGCTGCAGCTGCTTGTCTTTGCCACCAGGGAAGCTGACTTACCTACATTAATGAAAATACCAACTATATGCCATAACATTGTTACAATAAAATGCAAGGAAAGTTTGGCGTCTAAAGTTAGAACTGCTGGTACAATTAAGAATGGTTTAAACATTAATAAGCAGTCAGGAAGGTCAAAGTCATCTTCAAAGTTTTTTGGTCTATTTCACACCCACATGAAAACTGATCTTGTTTTCCATGAATTTTCCAAGTGGAAACTTGGATACTGACTGGAGGTTACACTCATGATGTTTTTACATAAATCACTAAGTAACAATCTTCCAAAAAAGCTGGGACAAAAACAAGTATTGTATTGTATTGTATTGTATTGCATTGTATTGTATTGTATTGCATTGCATTGCATTGCATTGTATTGTATTGTATTGTACTGCATTGCATTGCATTGTATTATTAATATTCTATTACATACCCTTGTCGATACGCGCGCTCTGATAGGCTGAAATCGGTGCTTTATCATTGCTGTATTGTATTATATTGTATTGTATTGCTCTGAGTATCTTTAGTATTACCTCATAACACCACCTTCCAAGTAAATGGTATGATGATGGATCTCTGTCATTCAGTTCAATAGCTTTTGATATGTGATTCTACAAGACAGAACAATGAGTAATGGAATTATTGTATATATTTATGCCTAGCTTAAATTCCCATGAAGTAAAATGATCTTCGTGACCCTCTATTTAGTGTCCTTTCTATCAGGTCTGCATTACACTGCATTAAAAGCTGATGGAGGTACACTGAGCTGAATATAGGAAACTAAAAAGAAATGTGGCAATAGGGAGCTTAAGCACAAAGTACGAGTACGAATATGAGTACGAAATTTGACTGATAGAATTTAAAGTTAGTTTTGGATATTAATATAAATACCATGTTTCAAGCAACTTATAAGTGTTCCAATCAGTATTCTGGATAAACATTGTGCTAGAGTTACAGTCCCTTGACCGAAAAATTATATTTTGAGTGAGATGAAACAGTCAACTACAGATATTCGTGAAATTTATAATTAAATCGTTAAATTTTCTCACGAGATTGCACCAGGTTTTTGTTGTTGTATTACGCTGAAGTTTAACTGCTTCACTAGTACGCACAAACGCACAAAAATATCAAGTATTTTCACTTATTTAGTTGTTTCCAATGCACTCAGTCACTAGTGCTGCATCTGTTCTTTGTTGTGCTGATTGATCGAGTTGTGTAGTTAGCAAGTTAGCAGGAATGCACGCTTAAATTAATGTAAACTGTATAGACTTGAGTAAAGGCATGTCATAAAATAACTCTCCAAAACAATCTTCTCTTTGCTTCCTCAAATTGGAGCTTTGAGCCAAAGCATGAATTAGTATTGATACTATTGTAATATGTTTATTAGTCAAATTTCGTACTCGTACTCGTCTTTTGTGCTTAAGGTCCCTAATATCAAAATTTGGGTCTACTGCATATAAAATAAAGCACTGACCAATTCAGATACATAAAAATGGCACAAATGGAAAAAAAAACATATCCAGACTCAGAATGGCATGCACTCATGTCCAAAAATAGAAATAAAATGGCCAAAAAGAGTCATATAATAGAATGCTTATTACTTGAGTTAAGTTGGGCCAGACAAGAAAATATGTGGCTCACATTAGTCCTTGCTGCACTTGTTCTGTACGTCATTTGACCTTAAGGCAAACATTTCACTGACAACCCTCAACTTCGGTCAGTATGTATACATAAGAACAGACTCAATTCACATACAATCATGTTTTCCATTGACTGTCATAAATCTATAACCATGTATACACAATCGTGTAGTTCTGTGATATACCTTGTATTTAAACCCTAATAATATCCTGTCTTGAGTACTTTCATAGTCAGCTGTACTTCCTAGTAATAATGCACACCTAAAATGTAACAACACTATTCTAAATACAACATCTATGGGATCTTTTTACTTGTTCAGGGATCTCAATTACTTGTGATAATATACTGTCATTGATCGTATTGCAGAAATTTGAGCCTGAAGCAAAAGCTGCTCAGCCAAAATTTAACCCTCTCACTCCCAGCATCCCTATAGTGTTACTGCCCCAAATGCCCACGGGGTTGTGTGCATATTCACATAAATTTTACCTACCCCCAGATAAAGCAAAATATCTCAGCACAGAGAGGATTTCATGCTTAACAATATAAAGAAAGTTTGTTGTACACAGAAAAATCTTCACTTTGGTATATTTTATGACATGGTTAATTGCAAAATACCATCATAATTTTTGTCCAAAAGTTAAAATGGTTCAAAACAAGGGTAGGTGTCAGAGTGCCTTCTGGCACTCTTGGGAATTTGTGACAGTAAAGCTAGAGTGCCAAAAGGCACTCTTGGGAGTGAGAGGGTTAAGGCATAGGTGTTTGCAGTGACTACTTCCTAAGGCAGTTACAAGATGTGTGTCACTGCTTTTTATTGTGGTGATAGAGATGGTTGTTTCATGTTTAAAGCCAACAATTAGCTCTTATGAGTTTGAAGTGCAAGCTACTTAACAAAAGTTTTACATCTAAGTTGTACACAACAGCTGTTTTTTGGTTGATTTAAAGAATGAAAGAGACAGAAAGTTTTCGCTCTTGCTTGACTTTTTCCCCAGCATGGCTCTCTTTGAACAACTGTTTCAGATCTGTAGGTTTTGCTGTACAAAGACATGTCCATCCTTTACTTCAGGGAATTCAACAAAAAGTGCCAAATTGCATGGCTTTAAAATATGTCTGGAACCGTTGTGTCTCCCAAAATGAAACATGTCAGTAAAAGAGTGGCATGGCATGGCACGATCCATTTCACGCTCATACAAAATCTGCTCTATATTAGCATAGACATAGGCATTTGGTGTGAATACCTATAAGGTTGTCATAAGCTTAGACATAAGCATATACACCTATTCCAAAAAACGTTGTCGCATTCAGTCCACAGTGTACACTCCAAGACTGCAAAGGATTTTGGTATTTTTCTAGTAATTAATGTAATCCTAGCATGTTTTGGTTGCATAAAACATTGCTCAAAATGCTTGCTGGAATACTTAAAACGCTCACGAAGGAAACATCACACAAAGAAGGTAATAGTGAATAGATTCTGAATTAAAAGAAAAACTGCCAAAATCCTTTACGGTGTACACTGCAGACTTGTTGTGACAACATTTTTTGGATTAGGTGTATATTAGCATCTAGACATAAGCATTTGGTATGAACACTTCAAAGGTTTTGGCCCAGTTTGCACAATGACATATGGCATAAGCATAAGAAACAAAACTTTCTTTTTACTTATATCAAATGCTTATCAAATGCTTATCTTGTGCTTACAGGTTTGTCATTGTGTGAGGAGAATTGATGAGTTGGTAAATGGATGAAAGCATAAATGAATAGGAAATGTATTAGATAGATGGAAAGATAAAGAGATGAACAGATAGATTGATGGACAGATGAATAAAATGAATGACAGAACAACTGATGGGTGGATGGATGATTATTTAAGTGGTTAAGTATTTTATTGATTGGTTTGTTGATTTGATTGATCAATCTTTCTTTGATAGTACAAATTAGTACAATGTAGTATGATTACCATTTGTGTGCACTGGCAATCTTGCTACCAACTTCAACTGACTTCTGTGCTTGTGCTAAACCTAACAAAAGAAATTCAATAAGCACTTCATCTCTTACTAAGATGGACACCTCAAAAAGACAGATATCTGTTGATGGTCCTTATGGCATCCGTTTTAGAGGGACTTCACTGTATTATTGATTTTGCTAGCCAAACCACACCACCCCTTGAATCTACCCATTTATAGGTCTGTAATTAGTACGATTTTCTACCTTTATACAATAAATTCTTCTTTTCTTCAAGGAAACCTTCTTTGCCTTGCAGAGACGCTATTTCATAATATGATTTTCCTAATCTCCATAGCAGTTCACCACTGTTGGGATGCTAGACACAAAGATCCACATGAAAACAATATTAATTAATTTAACTTGTCAGTCTACGTGTAAAATAGCCTAAAGCTACACTGTATACAGTCTATTGTCAACCTTTGCAACAATTAAATTCAAAAATCTTAGGCATGTTTCTACTCCACATCTTGGACAGGCAGTGATCTATGCTTCACTTGACTGAGAATGATAAGATTCATAAAAGGATTGATATGGTGATGTGTTGCCATAGTCACCTGTTACCATGGTTACGATTTCTTTGTACCAACACCAAACCCAAAAATAACGTATTGACAATAAACTAAACCTCCTGCACAGCCCTAATAATGATAGCTAAGAATACAGTTACCTTTCTCACAGCATTTTCAAGGAATTGGTGAGCTTTATGTGCATCATTTTCCTGATCATTCATAGTTTCTAAGTCTTGTATAATGGACTTTATATCATCACCAGGTGTACTAGAAACACTGTCAACAGTTACAGTGAATTATTACTAAATAGTGGTTTGGTGTGTAGGATACAACATTAAGGTTTCTTCTCTAATTCCCTTCATGAATGAAAGTAGAAAGGAAACAAGGAGAGAGAGAGAGAGAGTTCTTTGTTATGATTATCAAAGAAAAGCTAAAGCGAAATTATCTTTGTTTCAAGCATACCATCAAAACACTGCAGCTCACTAATGTAAGTAACTTACATACCTTTGAATAACTTCTTGAGGGACTTCTAATTCATCCTGGTTGAAATCATAAAATTCTTCATCTTCATCAGAATTAATTGACAGTAAATCCCTCAGTGAATTAGCACTAAATTCATTCTTAGTAATTCTAGTTTCTTTTACTGGTACAACAGAAATTCCTTCACTGGCTATGGGTTGTCTTGAAATAACCAACCGTAGTTCCGTCATCTCATTTGTCAATTCTTGCATACAAACCAGCATTTCTTTATTCTGAAGTGTAGTTTTTGCTATTTTTCTAATTATTAGCAATCCTGTTCCTACTCCAACACCTATACCTAGTCCTATTGTTGTTCCTACCAGGAAATTTTTGACGAGTGAGGATAAACTAACATCTGAATGAAGAACACAAGACGCCATTTTGTTTTGAAGTTTTACACAGGAAACCCAATGACACCCAAACGAGGCTTGTACTTGTGTGCAAAAGTGCACTGTATTGTAACACTGTAAGCTACTGTAAAGGAAAGTCGAAATGCCTTATTTACTGATTTCAACGAAAATCAAACTGGTATTTATCAATCAAGAGTATTATAAGTCCAAAAAATTCTAGTTGTCTAATTGCGTGTGGTCAGTGAGTTGATGTACGTACAGATTCGAAGTATTAAGCTTTTAATTAGTATTTGATACTTTTTAGGAGGAAGGTCCAACGTATTGTGGCGATGAATGGACTGATGCAGAAGTTATGACACATGTTGGTGCAAAGCTTGTACAAGAGTTTGGAAACACATCGTAAGTTACAATCACAACGCCATCATTTATTTCCCGGAGTACCCAATCAATGAGAATCGATCATCGGAAATCCAATCGAACAATCGATAACAATTAATCGATTGATATCGATTGGTATCAGGCAATCGATCACCAATCGATAAACACGAAATTACTCCATCGATTGATAATCGATAACAATCGATCACCAATCGATAGCCACTTATCTGATTGATTGATATCAATTACTTAGCAAGCACTGATTGACAAATACAGGAAATGTCAAAATTAACTGATAACAGCATTGCATTTGCCATAAGCGCTGAACAACACTATACACTGGTCATCCACGCAACTGTATTACGAATGCCCTTTTTATTTGAAATGAATGCCAGAGAGACATTACAGCCTGAGCAGAAAAAGGGGAGATCGAAAGAAGAAAAGCGTTGAGAGTTGTATTAATGA
The DNA here is from genome assembly GCA_029948255.1 of Telmatactis stephensoni. Classification (NCBI taxonomy): domain Eukaryota; kingdom Metazoa; phylum Cnidaria; class Anthozoa; order Actiniaria; family Isophelliidae; genus Telmatactis; species Telmatactis stephensoni. Next base: position 100,756 of record JALIZF010001045.1, on the reverse strand, counting down.
AAGAGTCATTGATTCACTCAGTTCATTGATTTCCAAAATCAATCGATTATCGATTGGTATCGATAATCGATAGCAATCGATAAACACACAACCTTGAGTCATCGATTGGTCATAGATTTCCGAAATCAATCGATTAATTGATATTGATTGATATCGATTGTTATCGATTATCAGTTTCATCGATTGGGTACTCCGGGTTTATTTGCATAAGCAATCGAACTGCTTGACGGTACTACATTGATCAATGTATTTTTCTTCCAGAAAAGGATACATATCCCCCGATCCACCTAGAACAATACTTGATAAACTAGAGAAAATTGGCTATAGAATAATAGCATCTACTGGCATAGGACAGACAATCGTGTGGACGCTGCATAAGCCTGAAAAGAATACTTCAAGCTTTTGATAAAGGTATGTATTAATATGATGATCTTACCCCGAGGTCCTCTTACACATAAATAGTGCAGTTCTAAAATTACAAATGGTTACTTGATTGGATAGGGCAAGATTAGGGGTTTCCTATACACCATTGGCACAGTGGATACTGATATCTACCCCTGTGGTACTTCATGAAGTACCACGTACACCCACCTCATCCAAGCCTGGCCTATCTTTAGCAATTCAACCCCTTCCCCCCTGGTTTGATCACATGCATGACAAATTAGTTCATTGATTAATATATTAGAGTGTTCATTAATAAATTGTAAACAGTACTGGCTTGCTTACCTCATTTCTTTTACAGGTTGAGCAAGAATAAAATCATCATGGAAGATGTAATATGTACTTTACATCTAACCTGTTTATCTGTCTGTCTGTCTGTCTGCATGGTTCTCAAGGGGAGGAAGGGGAGGCAGAACAAGGAAGTTAAAGCCCACTAGTAAACCCTAGATTTTTAGGTATCGCCCACTTGAAGATATCAATTTTACATTAGCCTCTCAGTAAGTGAAACCAGAGCCAGAACTTAATTAGGTTCTGTTTCAAAAATTATAACTCCAACATGATTTTGCAATGAAAGTCAGTAACAACTGACTCAGTATTATGTTTTCTTTTGATACAGCAAATTATCTCCATCATTTGCAAAACTGAGAATATTGGCCAGGAACATCACTGCAAAAGCTAACTGACACAACAAGTTTTTTATTTTTATGGTCAAAATTTATTAACCTAAAACAAATATCTACTGGCATCTTCAATGTATATGTCAGCACCATCGATTTTGAACAACAGAAATATGCATTTTCAAGTGGATGAGAGTTACCAAAAGACTTAGGGGTTACTGGCAAGTTCTCCCTTCCTTTACCCCTTTCCTTGAGAGCCAAGCAATGCAGGCAACTTTACATTCCACCTTAATAGGCTGGTTAGTAGCATATATAATGCTCAATGTGAGATAACATGGATCATTGCAACAACACATGCAAGAAAAAGGAAAATAATTCTTTTTATCCCTGTACTTGCATTGTAGTCAAAACCTGGCTTTAAGGCCTGACCAAATGCTCCCAACATTGATGGCTTTAACATGTTGGATGCTTTTGAACACTGTCCAACTATGTCCAGCATTTCTTTTGTTCTGTTGTTCTGTTTTCAACCAAAAATGTTGGATGTTGTTGGGAGAATCTACAAAGGGGTTTACAGTAACTATGCACTTTATGTTAGAACTACAAATATAATTATTTAATTTTGTCTAGGTTTTTTAAAAACACCACACTGCCAGAACATCTTGTAATTCTATTTATTAATATATAATTATGTAATAATAAATTGTAAAAAATAACTTTAAACTTGTATTATCATCTTTATTCAGTCATTTTCATCTTCATTTTGCATTTCTTCAATCAACCTCTTCCGTTCTTGTGCTTGTCTTAGTCTCATAAGAGTAATACTCTCATAGTCTCTGTCAGATACTGTGCTTTGATTATTGGTAGATGTTACTGGTGGGTCTGTCTTGTTTGTCATTGTGCTATTGCCAGTATAAGGCTGTGTTGTTACTGTTGGGTCTTCCAGCCAAGATATATTGAGAGGATTGTCTGTATTACCAAATTCATTCATCAAAGCCATTTTCTAAGGAAGAGAAATGACAGAGTAAGAAATGAGATCCAAGCATTGCTTTCCATAGCTATAGCTCTCTATCTCGGTTAACCAAGTGTTATTACAGACAGCTTTTACCAAAAATTCTGTTGTACCTAAACTTGCCAAACTTAAATAATTTCACTTCTTTATATTTTTATGCACTATTTACAACTATAACTATTGCTAATTCCTGGTACTAAATAAAAAGTCTATATTTTCTTGTCTATATCCTTTTTTCTGCAGTTCAAAGAATTCAACCCATTGTTATGGTTCATTGACCACTGAGAGGGTATGCAAATTTTCACCACACAAAAACACTAATATTTCTATGAGACCAACTCTCCCATGTGTAGATGCTGCTCTTTCCATTGATTCCTGTATTGCCTTGTGGAATGCCTGATCCTTAACCTGAAAAGCTGTGGCTGTTTGTGATGCTATTCTGTCTCAAAAAATTGACATCATGGTAGTGATTGAAACTTGGTTGAAGGGTGATAAATGTGGATATTTGACTTTTGCTAGCATTATGAATTGTCTTCCTGATCATCTGATCTTCTCCTGATCAAATCAAGATGATATAGACTGATGTTAAAGCACTATATTTAACATTGGAAGTGCCTTCAGCTAGAAGCAAAGCTAGAAGCTGGTCTCCCAGGAAGCTAATGGTGTGCTCATTCTATCCCCTCTTTCCATCAGTGCTCTGTTTAGCTACTTAAAGCTACACAGAAAGGAAAGAAGTCGAAACAAGGATGTGAAGTCACTGGGGATTGAACTTGGGACCTCTTGCACCAAAGGCCTGCATGCACCAACCAACTGTGCCACCTTGTCCTTTGCTTTCTTCCTGGCTCTGTTACCATGATAACATCATTTAGGTTGATTCAGCAGGAAAGGCAGAGTTATTATTAAGACGATATTGATGGAAAGAAGCCATAAACTATTGTGTACAACTGCCAAGTGGACGGAATTGTCCAGTGATGTCAGGCATTATTACACATTCAACATAACAGAAGACCAGTAAAAATTGGTGAAAATGGATGAAAAAAATACAACAAAGGATGAATGGAAACACTGAATGGAAACACTATATAAAAAGAGAGAGGGCTAGAGGCCATTCAACAGTCCTCGCTGAAAGCACTCAAAGTGAGCTAATGAGTACTCCTTGGGATTCAATAAAATCTTTTCAAAATTTCACTGCAAGTAAAAATGATTGCCACGAGTGCTTTCTGCATTGAGTGGCGAGTCTGCTTAAAGCTCAAAACATCAGTAAGTTACCTATCTTTATATTAAGTGTTACAAACTTCCATTCATTTCTAGTCATATGAGAACTGAGTGTTCTCTCCCTTACCACAAAGACTAGTTTTTCTACCCTCATCAAAAGTCAACATATTTACAGTCCAGGTACAAGTCAGTGGCCATATGTATATGAAAACATTGAAATTATGTAGTGATGGTTAATGTAGTGAGTGATTAGAGAGATTAAGCATCATGTACACAGCAAGTTCTTGTGACCTACAAATTGTGGCCCTAAGGGGAAAAGGGGAAGGGAAAGGGGAGAGGGGGAATGGGGAGAGGAAGAAGGAAGGGCCTGCAACAAACCCCCTTGTTTTTACGAAATGCCCCCTAATAATTAATTTCCCTCAGAAATCTCTGTTTAGACCTCTTTTACTCCTTGATCATGAATTCTTCTTGTCCAGCAAAATTTAGCTTTTGGAGCTGTTTGTTATTGACCTCGAATTGACCCCGGATTTTGACAAGTATAAGACATTCACAAGAAATGTGATTAATTAATTATTAATTAATCACATTTCTTGTGAATGTCTTATACTTGTCAAAATCCGGGGTCAATTCGAGGTCAATAACAAACAGCTCCAAAAGCTAAATTTTGCTGGACAAGAAGAATTCATGATCAAGGAGTAAAAGAGGTCTAAACAGAGATTTCTGAGGGAAATAAGCTTGTGAATGTATTCAACATGAGCATGTGACTAACGACATTGAGAACAACTCTCTTTGTAAAAGGTTTTCTCTTCATTAATTTTGAGAAATGTTTGTCCAACTTTCTGCTTTTGATCAACTGATGCACATACACCATCCAACTGTAAAGAGACATCAGGAAATTGTCCAAAACATTGACCAAACTACAACCAGCAAGACTACAAGACAGCTCTATTCATTCATTTTCTGTTAAAGATTAAAATTACCATCTCTGTTGATCAAAAACATCTCTGTTTTCAATCACTTTTGACATGATTGGTATCTCATAGCTCTCGACCAATAGGAATTTTTCATTCATATATGAACGAAGATTTCAAAAAAACTTGGAAGTTCGTTGCAGGCCCTTCATCCCCTCCTCTCCCCAATCCCCCTCCCTCCTCGCCCCAGTCCCTTCCCCTCCCCCTTAGGGCTGCTACCCAGGCTAATTAATTGTGCCACATTTGGCACTCAAATGAAAAAGCAACTTTTCATGTTTTTGGCCTGTAGAATACTCACTAATATTTGCATAATAATTAGTGTATATAAATAGCACATCACAAATAGAGATTAGTATTACTTGTATCATTGTGGATCACTAAATGGCCCACCTTCATCAGGGGGCCTTTTCCCATACATTTACTCTATTTGAAAAAGCAAATTTACAGCTTTGACCCCTCTTTTTATAGTGCCGCCCCCGCCCCCCCTCCCCCCCTTTCTGACGTTCTTGGATCTGCCCAGTGCTCATGTTGAAAAGCCAGAGGTGATAAAAGCAGTTTACATGGTGCTTGCTGCCATTTGCCATTTCTCGTGTAGGTTTAACCTCTCTATTGTTTCTACTATGAACTCCCTCTCAGGGTGCTAATCTTAATTGGAGAACAATTCATTTAATAATGATACATACTGCATCTTTGACATTTGTAAATTCCACAATAGCACTGCCTTTCTTTTTAGAAGACACAATAACATGAGTGATCTCCCCATACTAAAAACAAAAAGATAACATTTTTGGTGGTCAACAGTAACTGTTAGTAACTGTGTTTTTCCCCCTTCGTGTGTGTGTGTGTGTTATTGCTTGCTATATATAAATTTATAACTTTGTCCATGTCCATTACACAGCTAGATTAGCTTTTTTTAGTTATTCTGTATAACGTTTACCTATAAGTATATTAATTGTGTATATGTATATTTTTGCAGGGGCGTATCCAGGATTTTTCATAGGGGGGTCCTTACATACCAAATTGTCACTATGACATCATAGCAATCTATTGTTTTAGCGCAAAGGATCATGGTCGATAGAGGTTTCGGGGGCTTTTTGCTTTTGGTCATGTGCATTGCCATATATGGAACGTCTTGATCAGGAAGCCCAATGCAAAATTTCGATTTGAAACGAAACGAAAAGATGACTCCGAGAGGTGAGAAAACTGATTTCCTTAAGTTAACGCCCAGTGTGTAAGGATGACAACTTTTCAGTAATATATTTAAAATTTAGTCTAAATAAATCCTCACACACTGCATCTCCAGTCAGATTTGTTCTTTTTTACACTTTTTGGCTTAGAAAGGGGGGGTCCGGGCACCCTGTGACCCCCCTCTAGATATGCCCCTGTTTTGTAAATTAAAAAAAAACCCTGTTTATTTAAGTGTCCTAGTCTTATAGCGCTCGCGCACTAATTGGGGGACACTATACTCTCACACTCACTACCTCTACCTTAAATATTTTGCAAATAATCACTCCACTCACCAGTTTGTTTTTGATGGAGGGAGGAAAACCGGAGGACCCGGAGAAAAACCCTCGAAGCAAGGGAGAGAACGAACTAACAAACTCAACTCACATGAAACGCCCCGTCTGGGAATCGAACCAGGGACCACAGTGGTGAGAGGCAAGCAGTCTAACCACTCGGCCACCCTTGCTCCCCATATTGTATAGTATAATAATATAATGTAAAGGTAATAAAAGCAATAAAAGTCAAGTCAAGACTCTGAGGAATGGGAGGGTCCCAATGCATTTATCTAATATGGTTGTGTGGCATGAAAGGATCTGACTTTAATAGGCTCACAAAAGTTGGTAAAACTAGTTTTTGAGTAAAATTAATGAATTTTACCCATGACAAGAAAACAAAACGAAACAAAAAAGAAAAACCAACAACAACAACAAAAAACAACATCCAAAAAAACCCTAAAGATAATTATCACCTTCCTATCCAGGATTCATTAAACATTTTTGGGGGGTGGGTATGGGGGTGGAATTAATTTTTGGGGGTATTTCCAATCTCCAGTCATAGACACATACCCAACCATTTTCTGCCTCCTCCTCCCAATTCATGTGGTACCTTTTCAAATAGTTTTGTCAGTATCTCCCAATTCATGTGGTACCTTTTCAAATAGTTTTGTCAGTATCTCCCAATTCATGTGGTACCTTTTCAAATAGTTTTGTCAGTATCTCAGTTGTATATCCTCCATTACTTTCATCATTCTTTTTGCTTTTCCATTTAACCTTCAATAAATGACTCGTTAGTAATGGACAAATTTAAATACATTTTAACTCATGGATTACAAATCTGCAAGTTACTGGGAAGGGATGTTGATGTCACTCACTTTTTCACTCACTCACTCACTTGAGTACCAATGTAAACTTTTCAGCTCTGGTAAATGTATAGGGCAACCTATATGGTCTGTATCCTATCATTATAACCATAAATATTTGCTCAAGATGTATTACATCCACGTATGCATGCTTAATATTAAGCACATACAAAATAGTAAGATTAGACAAGTGACACATAAACTGAAGAATGGAAAACACACTCCAATGTAAAATGTGTGGGATTGCTTTTCCTGGAGTAGGCAATAGTAAATCAGTTTGAATTCCATCCTAGTAATGTGCTCAAGAATGTGATTAATTCCAGTTGGACATCAGGAAGCTTATAAACAATAAATAAACAGTGTTAACCCTGTCCACAAGGTTGAGTACAAACACTAAGAGCATGTAATACTTTGCACTATTTAGTACTAAATATCACCAATTAAACAGTATTAGGATATCATTGATATGAAATATCACTAATTTGAAATATCATATTTGAAATATCACTAATTAAATATTTAGAATTTGCATAAAATATCACTTTTTAAAACTTTTTAAGTTGCAAGCTTTTAGACAGTGTTTGTACTCTTTCAGCATGTGTCATTGTTAAAATACATGGAAACAAAACATTTTAAAAATGAACTGCTACTTGAAAGCCCATATTTGGGTCTGCCAAAGAAAACAGCAATAAAAAGGGTTTTGAGTTTTTGGTGTTTAGTGGCTGTAGAACAACTTTTTTTGCTTTTTCCTTTATTGTTTTTTTTCTTTTATAACATATTATGTTTATTTTTTGCTATTAAAGAAATTTAATACAGCAGCTGTATCTCTCAATTATATTATTAATATTTTATCACTCCAAATGAGTAAGAATTCCCTCAAAAGTGTTACAGGTTGGTCCAATCTTGTTTAAGGTTGGTGCCTACTATTGTCCGCGCGCACTGCTTTCTGCGCATGCAAAAACACTGAATTTTTGTCGGTAAAGCAATCGTAAAAGCAAGGCCTTTTTACCACTTTTTGAAAAAATAAACTTACAGAATTAAAGGAAAACCATTTAGCCTCTCCTGTGTTTGAATGAAATTCACAGTTGATAAATAGAACCTGAGTTACAACGCCTGTTTTGACTATCATTTCTACCAGAAACGATCTGTTTTCGCCGCCATCTTGAAAATTTCCCACAATGCATTGTAATTCGCTCTACTTTCCGGGGAGGGCTAGGGAATTTTTGATCATTTTCGCGAATTCTGATCAGTTTTCGCGCGTTTATCGGCAAATAACTTTCTAAATCGCACGGATACCCCTATTTTTTGTTTCTGTAAATTGTAAAGTGGAGATTAACCTACTATTTTAAAATACTTTTATGAATTTAAAATTGAAACTTGATTGCAAAAATTGGACTTTTCATTTGGCGGTCATGAACCAAAACAGGTCTAAAACTAGTAAAAAGTCATTGAAAAAAATTGTTATTCTGGTTTTTCATATTTCGTATGGCATTGACAAGTAAGAGAATTGTGTTGTAAACGTTTTAGTAAAAAACGTTTGACATTTTTTCAAAATATGGGGTATTTATGATTTTTTCTTTCGGCCTCTAGAATAGGCAGATTTTGCAACATTTGATGGCGTGTAACTCATTAATATGCACGGTGACCCCCAATTTTTTCCTTGGATTCTAGCTCCCTATGATGGGTTCTTTGATACCCATGTGGTTTTTGGCCAAAAAAATTACCTTCCCATTAGTAGGCACCAACCTTAAGTTTGTGAGAGCAAGTGTAGCATTTGTGCATGGGTCTGTTGTGACCACCACAGGAAGCCCAACAGAGGAGCGAACATACTGACTCATCAAATCTGTTCTTTATCTTACATGTTAATATCTCCAAAGTAAAAATGTACATATATAAATAGTTGTGTAAATATATACCCAGCCTTTGACAAGTCTTAAGTGGAAAAAAGGAGGAGGTACAGCCTCTCCATATATTACATCACACGGGACATCTCTGGGAATCATCCTTTCAATATTGTTACCTTATAGCTACTGTATAAAGTATTTTTAGTTGTAAAAGGATGCATAATGTAGTTACCTTTAGTTTAGGAGTGTGCTCATAATACACAGGATAACTTGTTTGTTGTTTTTCTTTTATTTGTGTTCTCATGATCTCTTGTTGGTCTTTCAACAACTGAGATCCTTCTTCCCTTAATCTCTCAATCTGTAGAAATAATTGGATTGTCTATTAATCTCAGTTCAATATCAAAGGAGGGGCACTGGTTGCACATGCAGCCCCCTGTAGAAACCAAAGGTCCACTTATCTATACTGCAGTAGCTATCACTGAGTAGCAGGTCCACCATTCCCCCACTGATCAGCAAAATGTTAGGGAAAGGCATTGGTAATTATACAAAGGGCCCGCAGTAATTGGCAACGCTGTTGCGGATGCCCTGCCATATATTTATCTTGGATGTAAGCAATTTCATGGCGAAGTTAAAATAAAGCAAGTGCATGTAGACACATTACATAGTTCCATTTCCATTTCATGCAATAATCCCTGGTTATGGCACTGAATCTCACATAAACATAAAATTAACTAACCTTAGCCCAGATATATCAACATTTACCTCAGCTTTTAATCTTTTCTCTGCAGCCTCTTTACTTTCTGTAGCATCTCTGGCTGCATTCTCTTGCTGTTCAAGATCTGATCACCAAATTATAAAGAAAAGCAAAAGGTAAATAAAGTGTTCATGTCCCATCAAAACTAGGTTTTATCTTCAATTGTTTATAATTGGTATTCACAGTATTTATACAATTAGGGCAGATTTGACATGACTGTAAAAAATCTTGCCACAAACCATACAAAACACTCACATTAACACCAAAGAATTTTAAATGTTAGTGTCTTTATGTTAGTCAGTGAATGTCGTTTTAGTCCCAAGATAGATCCACAGTACCTTGTGGAGATGGAGATCACAGAGTGAGCACATCACCCTCAAGTTTATTAGTGAAATAAATGTATGTTATTGGCCAAGCATGAGGTCTAGATAGGAGGATATTTGGTCATGTTCTTTTTTGTGTGCAGGTATAGACCAAGCTGATAGGCGAGGTCCAAACAAAAGTAAAAAAAGAACAAGATCAAATATCCTCCTACCTGGACTGAAACAAGCTTGGTCAATAACTTATCTGTATTATGTGGCTGACCAATTTAAAAAAAAGTTTGTTGGTAAATTTGATAAACTGAAAACATCACCATTGTTGACTGGCTATTTCAGTTAACTTCTGGTTCACAAAAATTGCCAAATAAAGATATCATCAGTAGTCCAATGAAGGACATCTCAACTTAATATTTAAGTTAAAAGATGTAACGAAGTTGGTGTTTATATTTCGGTTTAATGTTAAACCATTCTCAAAACAATACAACATGTTTGGCTATTTGTACCAAAATGAGAATTTGGATTAGAACAATACCAATTCTTTGGAATTTAGGTGTCAAGATCTTAATGAATAAAGATTCCAAAAAACAAAGTTCATTGAAGTGTGGATTCATCACCAATACAGAAGTGTTCTGTAAAACAATGTTTCTTAAGTGTTCATTCGTCACAGTAATCCTTTTTTTGTTGCATAAAGTCTCTGGTAGGCACATTAATTTTAGGATGAACTTGTACTCTTCACAGTTGTTTAAGTAGTGATAGATGACCGATTTGCTACCTGTTGAGTGTTCATCAAGACGCGTAACTAAGCATCTACCCGTTTTACCCATGTATGAATCTTTGCAACTGGGGCATGTCAATGACAGACAATGTGAGATTTTAACTTGTCAGGCACTGGATCTTTAGTACTACAGTAATTAAGGATCTGTCTTGTTTTGTAGAGGACATTGCACTTGATGTTTCTTTTAACAAAACTTATGTCCAGCATACGGAATATTTATCCAGATGGTTCTTATGTTGGAATCATCACATGAAGTTGAGCATGTGTTTTGCTTCACTTTTGGTGCTTTTAAACAATTCAATCAAGGCCTTCGATACATTTTTAGGAAATTGATTCCACAAGAGGAACTCATTTATTTTCCCAACCTGTTTACAGATTAAGCATTTCTTGATACTACATATGCAAGAAACTCTATGGTATAAGGCTCTCACCCAGGCTGTTTTCCTCCACCAAGGCTCAAAATTATTAAAGGAGACATATTGGCCAGTATCGGTGTCCTTGGGATAGACATCAGTTGTTGTCCTATGGATTGCAATGTCTAGAAAGTGAACATTTCCATCATCAAAGGTGTCAACTGTGAAGCATTAGTTCTTATGAAAACCATTAAATGTTTGAAGTATTTGTTGGACATGTTCGGGTTTAACCAAGACCAACATGTCGTCAACATATCAACCATAAAGCTTGATTAGGTTGAATTAAACCGAAATATAAACACCACCTTTGTTACATCTTCTAACTTAAATATTAAGTTGAGATGTCCTTCATCAGACTATTTTTCTTATTATATTTTCTTAAACTGTCAGCTGGATATGTGTTAAGATATCATCACTTTGTAAGAAATAAGGAGTCATTCCAAAGAAAAATAGTCAAAAACCTAAAGTAAAACAAGTTACTTAATAAGAAAAAACCTTTTTTGCCTAGCCAAACAAATCAAAACTATTAGCAAAAAATTCCCGAGCTTTCTGTTATGGCAGATGTGCGTGTCTCACTCTGAATGGTGGAATCCTGAGCTTTTCTGATGAAAAGCAAACACTGACTTTTCGCTTTGAACTGAGCTAATTATAAAACAAATCATTTACAAAAGGAGAGAAAATTAGTTTTTGCTTCAATTTGCCGACTTCAAGCTGCCGTAATTGGGCTGTAAGCAATTTTTTGGAGTTGTAAACCACATCTTTTGCCTTTTTGTTGAGTTTGCTTGCTTGATCATTGCCTAAAAGGTCGAAGTCTTCACTGAATTCTAAAAGGAAGAAATAAGTTAAAGCTGACTCCGAGACTCTCTCAAAATGTCTACAATTACTTTGGTACCAAATCTATGTGGCTCTTGAAGATGATGGCCAGAAAAAATAAGTCTTTTTGAGAATGAGTGAAAGGATAGTCATTTTCTCAAGGCGTATTTTGTATGATGGCTTGGTGAGTTTGATTGTAATGTACATATTATGTCTTGTTATATGTTGTAATATTGCTGATACAACTATTTGGATATGCATCTTCATTTCATCAAATTTCTCATTGGCTATTCAATCGAACATCAGATACTTTCCAGGAAAATCATAGCAAGCTTATCAATTTTTGCCTACACACAGCCCAGTTTATTGAGTGTTTGTACTGGGTCAGTGTTGTTTTATCTTTTCAAAAATGTCCAAAGTTTATTCTAAAATGAGGGTCATTTGATTTTTTGTTGGATTTTTTACACATCTTCACTTCACTTTACTTCACTTTAATAATATGTGCTACCTTAAAAAATGAGTAATATACTTGCACAGAGGCCAGCGGTTCACATACATGTTAGATTTTATATGAGATAAAAAAACAGATTCTTTTTTATAAGTCATATCAATAACAGGTTGTGAAAGAATGCCGGTCCAGACTGGAGGATTCCGACCACTCTCATAACCAATCAGATTTTTCCCTTTATCTTCAGACTGGCCTGCCATATAATTATAATGACTCAAAATAGGGATACTTTAGATGTAATACTGTGTTCACTGTGAATTCTCTAGAATAGATTTTATATGACTGTTCAAAATAGCATGGTTATGATAGGAATATTGATATTACAGCACTGGTGTGCAGAAAAGGGGCATGGTTTTGATAGGAATATTGATATTACAGCACTGGTGTCCAGACAAGGGGCATGGTTTTGATAGGAATATTGATATTACAGCACTGGTGTCCAGACAAGGGGCATGGTTATGATATGAATATTGATATTACAGCACTGGTGTCCAGACAAGGGGCATGGTTATGATAGGAATATTGATATTACAGCACTGGTGTGCAGACAAGGGGCATGGTTATGATAGGAATATTGATATTAAAGCACTGGTGTGCAGACAAGGGCCATGGTTATGATAGGAATATTGATATTACAGCACTGGTGTGCAGACAAGGGGCATGGTTATGATAGGAATATTGATATTACAGCACTGGTGTACAGACAAGGGGCATGGTTATGATAGGAATATTGATATTACAGCACTGGTGTGCAGACAAGGGGCATGGTTATGATAGGAATATTGATATTACAGCACTGGTGTACAGACAAGGTGCATGGTTTTGATAGGAATATTGATATTACAGCATTGGTGTCCAGACAAGGGGCATGGTTTTGATAGGAATATTGATATTACAGCACTGGTGTCCAGACAAGGGGCATGGTTATGATAGGAATATTGATATTACAGCACTGGTGTGCAGACAAGGGGCATGGTTATGATAGGAATATTGATATTACAGCACTGGTGTCCAGACAAGGGGCATGGTTATGATAGGAATATTGATATTACAGCACTGGTGTGCAGACAAGGGGCATGGTTATGATAGGAATATTGATATTACAGCACTGGTGTCCAGACAAGGGGCATGGTTATGATAGGAATATTGATATTACAGCACTGGTGTGCAGACAAGGGGCATGGTTATGATAGGAATATTGATATTACAGCACTGGTGTGCAGACAAGGGGCATGGTTATGATAGGAATATTGATATTACAGCACTGGTGTACAGACAAGGGGCAGTCCATTTAACACTAATGAGACAACAACAACAACAACATTATATTACTCCAATTAAACAAAGATCGTCATTTTTTTGCTTGAGTTTATGAACATTATCCTTTGTCATTCTATTTTATATTGTGTATATGGCTTCTCAATCTCAAATATCTGATGTACAATGGGGAGAAAACATAACACAAATGCACAACTTTGAAAGTACATTTATAAAGGCATTGTACTGACCTAATTTGAATTTTTTCCTCTTAGCATCAAGTGCCTGGGTTCTTAGCCTTTGTCTTTCCTTTGCTTTAAGAGTTGCATCTAAAGCAGCTCTTGCCTTGGGATCAGATAAAACTTCAAACGCTTTGGTTAACTCATCAAAAATTGCAGCTAGAAAAATGTGCCAAAATGGAATCAGGATACATGTTATTGGCTAAGGAATGCTTTTTATGGGTAAAAATTTGTTTAGAAGCACATATAATTATCAAAAATAAACTTAGTAAAGTGATGAAGTGACATGTTGACAGCATACCAGCTCGTGGATCGTCTGGGTTCTTATCAGGATGACAAGTAAGTGCTTTCTTGCGATAAGCTTTGGTTATCTACACAATCAACAAAAACAAATCAATAAAATACCATTCAATTAATGCATATATTTCCTCACAATTGCCTGTATTTACTTCTCTATCACTGCTTTCTTGAGTAACCCCTAAAATCTCGTAAACGTTCTTCTTGTCCGCCATATTAAATTTCTTGGTGCGCATGCTCATAAGACTGCTGCTGTCCAGTTCTTTAGGATGTTCGGTCGGTTTAACAATGGACGTCCTTCATGGAGTTGGTGTAGACGTAATCTTATGGCTTCAAAATAACCTGGCTTCGTTAGCCAATCAAATGCTATTTCTTAGCCATGTAGGAGACCCTAAGAATTCTTTCTTGTTGTATTTTCCAATATCATATTGTATGGATAGAGTACTGGGTCTTGTGGTGCTCTGGGTAGCTGTGCTGTCTGAATGGATTAACCTTGTTTTAAAGTGGTATGTATTCAGTAATCTTAGATAAATACTTTGGTTGTGTTAGATTTATATATTAGTTTGTGAAGTTATCAGCGTTTCCTAGCTTGTGTTCTGTTGCCCTCCCCATTCCTCAATTACCCTGCCAGCCAGTTTTGCTATTCATTGAATGTAGACAAGAGGGGGATATAAGGCCTGGTGTCCGCACCAAAAAACGTAAAAAATTCAAACTGCATCAAATTTTGACAACAACAACAACAACAGGGGCGGTTCCAGGGGGTTGTCCATGGGTGCACCGGGCACCCCCCTAGCACCGTACTTATCCATTTTTTTCCTATAGGCTTCTTGCAAGATGATGTCATCAGATTCCATTGTTACGAGGCTGCCATCTTGGATGTGACGTCATCTCTCAAGAGGCCTATTTGGGACATCCCCTTTGCAAAATCCTGAATCTGCCCCTGAAAAACCCTCCAAAAAGCACAATAAATAATTAACCCTTGACAAGTCAATCAAGCTTGTACGACTTTGTATACCCTGGTCCCAGAGGCTTTCTTTGTATTTAATTTTTTACGATTTATTTCACGAGCCACGAAGTGGCGAGAGGTTTACATTTTTGAGTAAAGAAATATAAAGGGAAAGCCTCAGACTGGTTTCAAGCACAGCGAACCTCACTTTCATGCACAAGCCTGATTATGACAGCTGTCAAACATGTCAAATAAAATTGACCAATCAGAGATCGAAGTTTGTATTCAATATTAGTTTGTAGGGAGGGGACCCTTAAAGGATAGTCTGTAGTCAAAACTTTTGCGATAGGGGGAGGGTTGGGAATCAAACATCTCTTGTTTTGATCTGTCAAGCAGCTAATGTCAAACAGGAATTCCTACACGTGAACACGTAAAAAGTCAGCAACCTATAAGCGATCTTGATTGTGAAAATTCCTGTTAAGATTTTAAATACAGAAGTGTATAAAATAATGACCCTTGCAGAGTTTGCTACATACATATAAAGATAAATGGCTGTTCCCATATTCAAAGAGATGGAGATTTTTCCATAGGTTAGAGGCTTGTCACTGTCGCAAAGTGTGAGGATGACGAACTGGAGTCGCAGGTAGCCCAACTCATTATCTGTATTGATTTACTAGAGATTATATAGTGACTTTTGAACCTTCGATTTTTTGCCTTAATTCTCAATAAAATTAACTGAGATACTTACTGTGCCTCCTGGTTGCTCTTGATAACCCTCTGAATGAGTTTCAGTGATTTTTGTTGGATTTTAGCTGCTTTCCCCTAGCCACTAGAGTGCATTTCATATGTCTGTGAAATAAGATCAAGTTATTTGTGCCTATTTAGTTGCTATTTAGTTGTTATTTAGTTACTACCATTGAACCAGAACTTTCTTATAATAGCAATACACTGGAGACATCAAATACACAAGAGAATCGAGACAAATGACTTTGCATAATAGCTTTTAATTACTTTATTAGAGTGCTTACAATATAATATATCCGTGAAAAACTTTGCAAACAAAATTGTGCAATTTAGTACAAATTACAAAACTTAGAAATAAGCGAATTGTAAGAATGACAATAAACATCAAAAATGGCTCAACGCACCCTTAGCTTTATTCATAAAATCCCACTGTTTCTCCCAAAAGAAACGAGTCAAACACAGCTGAATTAAAATAACGACAACAGACACAAGAAACGAGTCAAATTGCCCTTAGCTTTATTCAAAACTCCCGCCATTTCTCCCACAAGAGACGAGTCAAACACAGAAAAATTGAAATAACGACAACAGACACAAGAAACGAGTCAAACGCACCCTTAGCTTTATTCACAAATCTCGCTTTCTTCCAAACAAAATGAGTCAAACACTGCAAAAATACAACAACGACAACAGATCTAGAGACAAGAAATGAGTCAAACGCAAGGACATTAACAAAACTAACCAAAAGTGATACGCTCTTGAAAGTAACTAGATGCATCCATGACTTGCTTCATGACTTAGTCTAGCCTAGTACTAGACCTGACAAACTTGTTGCTCTTGTACATTTGCATGTGCAAGAGGTACCTTCACGGCTTGCTTACTTCTTAACATTAAATAGTCTAGTGACAAAATTGTGCAAATTTGTGCAATTTCTTACAAAGGTTTTCATGAATATATTGTAAGCACTCTACTTCAAATGAACCTTCATTGAAACAAACAATGAAGGTTCATTTGAAGTAATAAAGTAATTAAAAGCTATTATGCAAAGTCATTTGTCTCAATTCTCTTGTGTATTTGATGTCTCTAGTGTATTGCTATTTCAAGAAAGTTCTGGTTCAGTGCTAGTGACTAAATAGCAACTAAATAAGCACAAATAACTTTGATCTTATTTCACAGACATATGAAATGCACTCTAGCTACCTGTGCTGGAGTCAAGAATAGGGAAGGGATAAATACCGAGAAGCGAGGCTTTTAGCCATATACATCCCGAGGGCCGTAGGCCCGAGGGATGTATATGGATAAAAGCCGAGCTTCGAGGTATTTATCTGCCTTATTATATGATTGAGGAGGTTTTCACACAAAAGCGATTCAAAAAGACAATCACTAATTAGATCATTGTTACCGAATTCCCAGAAGGAAACCTTAAATAATTTTTTTTCAATTCTATTCAGAGAAACACTAACGAACTTCATGATAACACACAAAAGATTTTTTTGTTGAGAAGATTCCATCAGTTAGCTCAGTAGTATAGTAGTTAAAAGCGGGTATAGGAGTGCAGAAAGTCTCGGGTTCGAATTGATCTCTGTCATTTATCAAAGACTTTTTTCCCACCAAAAATCGCTACTTAGTATATTTCTAAGAAAATTTCTAAGTCTTGATGTCAACACATAAATCATCTAAGGAAGTTTGGAACGAAATTATAAATTCAAGTGATGTATCTAGATAAATCCCGGGAATTATAAATTCAAGTGATTTATACAGATACATCCCGGAGAAGCTCTATACAAAACCCTTGAATATATAATCATCGTGAATTTAGTGATATAAAGTCCTATGAATAACAAAGAAAACAGACTCAATCATATAATAATTTGTCATAAATGCTTTAGAACTCAAGATGGGTTATTGTGCAGTAGGGACCATTTCACAGTCATACCAAAACTGCTTAATACAATACACAATACAAGGTATGGGTAGATATGGCCCTCGATATGATTTGGATGATCTATGACAATCTATGATGTTTATTTGATAGGTTCTTAAGGGGAGAAAGACCTTACTGGTGGGTTAATGAGACTGACAAGTATAAAGACATTCAACTTTCTCAGTATCCCTTGACATGTGAGACTGGACCAGGTAAAATTAATATTAGAAGACATCAGATTTAATAGTGTAAAAACAGCATAAGTGAACCTGGGATCAAATAGTAAATCTTCACTCAGATTTCTTTATCAACATAGGAGAAGTCGACTTTTGATCACAGCTCTTTTATACTGTATTTGCTGGGAACTCTTTGTATCGTTATATTTTACTGAAAAACCCTCATTGCTCTCTCTCTCTTTCTCTCTCTCTCTCTCTCTCTCTCTCTCTCTCTCTCTCTAAAAATTATTCATTATAAAAAAAGTTTAATTAGCCTAGCCCATAGTTAATAGAGGGGACCCCCTCTATTAACTATGCCTAGCCTGACTATCAGACTATAAGAGATAGTTTGTTGTAAGGAAGAATCTCAAGGTCAGATTCAGGATTGTCCTTTGGGAACTGGGGTGCAGCCTTACAGAAATCAGAAACAATCTAGAGGACCTAGAGGATACTTTACAAAAGGATCAACAATTAAGGATTCAAAGTCATCTTATTGAAGAGATGCACCCTCCCTAAATCTGCCGCTTCATCTTCAACTTCTTTGAAGCTCTGAAGCCACAATTATTTCCTCTGCTTTTGACCTTTCTGGCCTCTGTTATAGATGATATAAAGTGCTATCTTAGGTCAAACGAACTTTCCAACCGTTTGAATATCTGTATTCATTTTGAATTGAGTTCCGGTTCCCACTCTGCCAAACTTATTACTAATCGCTAACTAGTGCTTGACTGAGTGGGAACTGGAACCCAATTTGAATCAAATACAGACATTCAAACCATTGGAACATTCGTTTGACCTGAGATGATGCTTTATAACATCTATAACAGAGGCCAGAAAGGTCAAAAGCAGAGGAAATAATGTGGCTTCAGAGCTTCAAAGGACTGACTGCAGATATAAAGTACAATTTGTAACTTGGTTTATTAACATATAAGTACAATGACTTTGCCCTAGTGCCCTTGCTGCATGGCATTCTTTGTATGTTGTGAAGAGCAGTTTGCACATGACTGTAAAAAGGTCTCGGCACAAATAATTGTGCTTTGCTGGAACTGTGGAGCTTGCCTTTGGAAGTAAGGGGGTGGGAGGGGACGAGGGAGGGTGGCAACAATGGTAGTACTGTAGATGGACCATAGTTAATCAAAGTTAACAACCAGCTATTATACTGAAATGTAAATAGGGAAATAAAGTGGGATATAGCCGCCCTAGCCATACCCTTTTGGTGGTTGATCTGTGCTGCCATAAGATGATGTGACAGAATAATAGTATAGGCTGTTTGTTTATTGGACTACTGGCCAATTCAGTAAACTCTGTAAAGTATCACTAAATGGAATTATTATTGTTTTTTAATCCTAGGTTCACCATCTGGTCATGCAATGGTGACAACAGCTGTCCTGTTTACCATGTTACCATTCATTTTAAAACAAATTAACCATCAGCTAAAAGCATCTTCCCTACCAAGCAGAATATTATATTGTTCAGTGTGGATGTGTTTTACTGTTATTGTGTCATTAGTTTCACTGTCTAGAATATTCATAGCAACACATTTCCCACATCAAGTTTTTGGTGGAGTTTTTGGAGGGATTGCTCTTTCTTATGCAGTACAAAAGCATATTGATACATATATCCAATTGAATTTTAAGCAATGCACTACTATTTCTTGCATTTTGATCTTGTTAACATTTGTGATTTATACAATTCTTTCTTATGTAATTTTTGATCCTTCAGAGTCTGTTGAAAAGGCACAGAAATGGTGTGCTAATCCTTCTTACATTCACATAGAAACAAGACCTTTCTATGCTCTTGTAAGGGATGCTGGAGCAATATTGGGTTTAGGTCTAGCACACTGGTGTTGTTGGTTTTATGGGTTGAATATTTCTGATCAGGGGACTACATCAAAGAGTGTATTATTTATAGCTGTAGAAATGGTGCTATCGTTAGCAATACTACAACTATTGAATAGTGTCAGCATAACATTCAGTACTGATTCAATGTCATATTTATTTGGATATTTCAAGAGTGTTGTCTTTGTTATTATTGTCATTTTTGTTATCCCAGCATGTAGGAAACTTGTCAAGCAGATATGTAAATGCAGCACAAAAAACGCATAGCTAACAATTTGATTAATTAAAGATTAGTTGACGACTAATTTAGTGCTTAATTCTATCCCTCTGGCCTGCCCACAGCCATTACCCTCTACACACAATCTGCAATGTATCAATTATGTCACAAATATTTCCCAAAGAATGGAAAATGGCTAACTCCTCTGCACAAAAATGGCTCACGCAATGTGCTTGACAATTACAGACCTATTTCTATATTACCTGTCATCAGCAATATTATATGCAAAAACCTTTTTGTCAGATCTCCAATTTGATTTCAGACGGTTTCACTCAACTGCATGTGCGTTGTTGGACTGCACGAATGAGTGGCTTGTCAACATGCATAGTCTGTAAACCCTATAATTTAATAACGTTTTTGGAACTTAAAAAAGCTTTTGACACCGTAGATCATGGAATCTTGGTTAACAAATTTGAGGTCTACGGTGTCACAGATAGTCCGGGGGGGGAATCCTATACATAAGAGGACGGGGATGCTCGGAAATTTTGAAAATGATCCCTAAAAGGTACCTGAGTGGAAGTGGCAACAATTGATTTCTACCCCTAAAAGGTACCAATTCAAAAACAATAAAGAATTTAAGTAATGAAACACTTTATTATCGATGCGCTTTGAAGATTCAATACAGATCATCGAAATCGTCCCTTTCATGTTTATTTAGATAGTACACTCCATTGGTTATGTTTTTATTATATACTCGTAGACGGAAGAAAGACAAATTCTTTGCGGTGTTCCCCAATGTCCTCTCCTTTTCCTTGTTTACGTAAACGGTTTGCTCAATTGTCTAGAGTACACCATAGTCTACCACACCAAGAATGTTTGCTGACGACATCAACCTCACAGCATCTCGGTGGAAATCAGTAAAAGAAACGGAAGTGTGCTTGAACCACGATCTGTGTGATATTAAAAAGTGGCTGGCAGCTAATAAATTGAGCCTCAATATAGCTAAAAGCGAATTTATGTGGTTCCAAGCCCAAATTAAATAATCTCCGGTGAACAACCAAATGTCGTGAAGGCCCAGTAATACTAGACTTTTCCTAAACGGAGAAATTAAAGTCCGGGTGTGACGTAGGCTAGGTAATACGAGCAACAAAATCGTGCAGTAACTTGTCGCGCAACATTGTTGCGTTGCAAGTTGCAGAGCAAATGTTGCTCGTATTACCACCCCGCGCGCAACAAATTTTCTTTGTTGCACGAAGTAGAAGCACTGTCTACTTTTTGCAACAAAGAAAATTTGTTGCGCGCGGGGTGATAATACCCCGGGGGTATGGACGGGGATACTCGTCGTACCTTTTAGGGGTCAAAATCTGCAATCTGGTACCTTTTAGGGTGTCTCAGACTTAATTGGACTACCAGAGACATTGCTGGTACCTTTGGACTGTTTTGGGGGTAAATAAACTACCTAAAATAAGCATGAAAGGGACGATTTCAATGATCTGAATTGAATCTTCAAAGCACATCGATAATAAAGTGTTTCATTACTTAAATTCTTTATTATTGCTTTTGAATTGGTACCTTTTAGAGTAGCGTTTTAAGCTTTTTTACTCTGGAACAGGGTCAGGGTTTGAGAGGCTCAGCGGCACGTCCCTACCCAAAACTGGAAGGAGTACCCCCCCCCCCCCCCTCCCCGGGCTAATTTATATTTTAGATGATGACTTACGAAGCCCGGACATTTTCAAAGTTCTTTTCAATGTTTTTTCGCTGTCTACAATGAAAGACCAAGGTGTGACCGGTGCAGGTACCATTACCGGTATATATACAAAACCATGCTTGTTTTGATCAGAAAAAAATACAGTCTACCATAAACCTTTAAACACGTTGAGAGCGCTTATAGTTGATTTCGTGAGTCGATCACATACAAATCTTTTCAAAACCAACAAAACTCTTAGATTTTGGTTCATGGAGGCTTACATGAAATACTGACCTAGATTTTGTCTGCAGTACATTTCCCATGATGCATTATTTATCGTTTTACACGCTATGTATTTCTTTGGGCTTCCTGTCTTGTGTTTCTTCAATCAAGATGGTTCAAGTTGAAAAGTCTCATTATGGTAAAACAAATGATGGACATGATGTCGATAAATACACTTTGAAGAATTGTAATGGTGTTGAAGTACAAGTTATAACATTTGGAGTTGTAACTGTAGCTATAAAGTGTCCTGATCGGTGAGTTTTCGTCTTCATATTTTAGTTCTTTTACCCTATATATTTGTCCAGGTTTGGTGGCAAGCAGATCGAACAAGGTATTAGCTTAAGTTCTTAATATAACTTAATGTCATGAAAAACTTAGGCACAACATAAAAGTTAAAGTTTTGTTGATTATGTGCATGTATAAGCTAATTCATAATTATGATAAATTATCCTTTGCACATGACTTTGATCACGAGATTAAGCTTCAGCTTATATGCATATTAAAACAAAAAATAACTCATGAGGAGTAAATGATTCTTTCCAAACAGCAATGGCAAAGTTGATGATATTGTGCTTGGTTATGACAACCTCGGAGGTAAAAGTGTTATCTAATATTATTGAATTTACTGTAATACTGTATTTACCTATCAATAACCACTGTATTTACCTATTAATAACTGTTAAGTGATATTTGTATAGGAATTCACGGGAGCTTTGAAATAAAGACCACTTAGATTTGTGACCACGCGCCAAGTGCTTTTACTGGAAATCACGTGACCTAACTAATTTACATAATACAACATCTTCCTCTGTGGAGGAAAGGCGTGACCTACAATGTCTGTAAATGAGTTCAAACAAACTATAAGAAAGTTCAATGTTCTTCAATAAACTATAATAAAGTTCATAGTTCTTCAATGCAACCAGTTGTTTGTTTTACATGTCCAACCGCTGGGGAGGGTGAATAATGCGCCCCGACCTGGTGGTTACTTGAGGTGATTCCACTTGAGGGGTGGGCGAAGTATCTGTAGTATCTGTGATGACAGCTGTGCCTCTCTCATGGGTCTCTGGTGGATGTGGAGAGTAAGTAGACAGAAACTTCCTGTTCCTTCTGACAGTTCCCTTGGGTGTACTAACCAGGTAGGACCGGGGTGTCTCTACTGTCTTGGTGACTGTTGCTGGTGTTCTCAAATCACGGACCCACACTGAAGTTCCTGGTGGTATCTCGTCCATTTCTCTGGCTTGGTGATGAGCATCAAAACACTTCTTTTGGGATTGTTTCTTAAGCTCCTCTGTTTCTCTAAACTTGACCAGGTCAGGCCATCTGGGTCTAAGCTCTGATTCTCCAACTGGGATCCTTGACCGAATCCTCCTGCCAAACAGAAGCTCAGCTGGACTGTATCCATTCTCTAACTTCGTTGAGCGGTAAGATAGTAGTGCTTTTGCTGGATCTTCTTCCTTTTTCAGAAGGCTTTTGACAGTTTGCACTGCTCTTTCCGCAGCACCATTTGCTTGAGGGTATCTTGGGCTACTGGTGATACTCTCAAATCCCCACTCTTTAGCAAACTGAAGAAACTCAGCTGAGCTATACTGTGGGCCATTGTCTGACCTCACTGTCTGTGGCACACCATGTCGAGCAAAGATTGATTTGAGCGCTGTGATTGTCTCTTGCGACGTCTGTGATGATTGAAGTGATGCTACCTCGATGTAACGACTGAAGTAGTCCACCACTAACACATATGTACAGCCTTTCAGCTGAAACAAATCCGTTCCGATGATCTGCCATGGCCTTTCTGGGGTCACCGATGGAATGAGGGGTTCTACAACGTTATTGCTATGTTCTACACACTTTCTACAGCCATGAACCATGTCTTCAATCTGCTTACTCAAGCCTGGCCACCATACCGATGCTTTTGCTCGGGCACGACACTTACTGATGCCTTGATGGCCTTCGTGGAGTCTGTCAAGAATTTCCAGCCGCATAACTGGTGGTATAATGATTCGACAGTCCTTCATCAGTATACCCTTGACTAGAGTAATTTCACTTCTTTCCACCCAGTAGGCTTTCAGTGGTCCCAGGCACGACCCCTTTTCAGGCCAACCCTCTTTACAGTAGGAGGTTATTTGTCTGCACACTTCATCCTCTCGCTGACGTTCTCGTATCTCATCCAGCCTCTTATCACTTGCTGGAATCTCACTCAGAACACTGTCCACATACAGATCGATTTCTTCATCTTGCAGCCCATCATGTTCTGACTTGGTCTGGTTAACAGGTACACGAGACAACGTATCAGCTACAACCAGTGTTTTACCTGGAACATGCGATATTGTATAGTTAAATCTCAGCAATCTCATGCGCAGTCTCTGGATCCTGGGTGGCATCTCATGTAAATTCTTTGATCCTAGAAGAGATACAAGTGGTTTATGATCAGTTTCAATTTGAAAGGTTTTACCAATTAGGTAGTCTGAAAACCTCTCACAGGCCCATGTGACCGCAAGAGCTTCCTTCTCCACCTGCGCATAACGCTGTTCTGTCTCCGTCATAGCTCTAGAGATGTAAGACACTGGTTTCCAGTTTCCATCTGTGTCAGCTTGCGTCAGTACGGCACCCAGACCAAATGATGATGCGTCTGATGAGACCTTTGTGTCCTTGGATACATCATAGATTGCCAGTGTTGGAGCTTTGATTAGCACCTTCTTGATCTCCTCAAATGCTTGCTGCTGGGCCACACCCCACAGCCATGCACTGTTCTTGCTTAAAAGATCTCTTAAAGGCTTTGTCAAATCAGCAAGGTTTTCAATGTATTTTCCCACCTGATTGACCATGCCCAGAAATCTCCTCAGCTGTCCAATGTCAGTTGGCTCACTCATTTTAGCCACAGCGTCTACCTTACCAGGATCCACTTGAACACCATCTTTACCCACCACGTGACCAAGGAACTCTACTTTGTCTTGAGAAAATCTGCACTTTTCTGCATTCAGGGTCACCTTAGCTTGCTTCAGTCTCTCTAAGACATCTACTAATCTTTTGTCATGCTGCTCTTGTGTCTCTCCAAAGACTAAAATATCATCAACCTGACATACTTGTCCAGGCAGTCCCTCCAGAATTCTACTCATGACTTTCTGGAAGTGTTCTGGTGCTGAAGAGATGCCAAAAGGCAACCTCTTGAAACAATATCTTCCCCAGGGTGTTATAAACGTGGTTAGTAACTTAGAACTTTCACTTAGCTTTCTTTGCCAAAATCCGCTATTGGCATCTAACTTGGAAACAATCTTTGCACCTGCCAGCCTTGCCAGTGTTTCTTCGGTGGTAGGCATTGGGTATACTTCTCGCTTAACAGCTCTGTTTAACTTCACAAAATCACCACAGATTCTGACTGTGCCATTCTTCTTTGGTACTACAACTATTGGTGAGCACCACTTGGTAGGCCGATCAACGTGCTCTATCACTCCTAAACTCTCCATTCGCTCGATTTCCTCCTTTACTCTAGGTAACAGTGGCAAAGGAATACGTCTTGGTGTTGTTAGGTTAAAGGGCTCAACTGTTTCATCCACTTCTATCTCGTATTCACCCTCGATGCAGCCCAGTCCTCCAAAGAGCGTAGGAAACTGTTCTTGATAACTCGTGAGCTTTGTCTCAACCAGATCAATGTTAGATCTAGAAATCATTTCAAGTTGATGGCAGGCATTTCTTCCCAGCAATGGCTTTTCCAATCCTTGCACCACATAGATGTCTTCCACACATGACTTTTGATGGCTTTGCAGCACAGCTTGGAACTTGCCCTTGCAATTTAGTTGTGTCCTGCAAGGACCATACAGCTTCCTGTCTGGTTTCACAAGGGTAAGTGGATAAGTCATCTGGTTAAAAATCTTCTCTGAAATGGCAGATACATCTGCTCCACTATCAAGCTTGAAATTCACTTTGTAGCCATTAACATTCACATCTGATCTCCACTGCTCTGTGTTGACTCTATTTTCCCCATGAATTTCGCCAAGAAACATACCAGCAAATGATTCATCATCACTATCACTCTCGGTTGTTATTTCGCCAACACTTGGAAGTGTTTTGCAAACTTTTGCAAAATGTCCCTTTCGAGAACATTTATGACACACAGCATTTCTAGCTCTACATTCCATCTGGTTAAAATGAGCTGGCATCCCACATCTTTGACAACTTTGGTTTGCTGTATTTTGGCTTTGTGCGTCGCTTGTCTGTGGCTTTTGTGCTTGCTTCTTCCGCACTTTCTTAAGCTTTGCTGCTCCTATGGCATCCACATTTGCCGGGCTAGAAACTTGATCGGTTCTGACTACTGCTTGCTGCCTTTTCACGGACTCACTCTCACGAACCATTTTCACAGCAACCTCTAGCGTCAATTCAGTTTCTAACTGCATTTTCTCGCTCAGCTTAGCATCTCTCACCCCCACTACGATCCGGTCTCGTATCATCTCCTCTTTCAAGGCGCCATAACTACAATATTCAGCAAGACAATACAAAGATGTTATGAACGATTCAGCTGATTCATCAATTTCCTGTTTACGTTGATTGAATTTAGCACGTTCATAGATAACGTTTCGCCTAACGTTAAAGTACTTGTCAAACTTCTCTTTGACCTTGTCAAATTTCAGGTTATCTCCATCTTCTTCGAAGACAAAGGTTGTCAAAACATCATCAGCCGAATCCCCCATGGCATAAAGCAACGAGTTTACCTGTATTTCTTCAGATTTCTTATACAGTTCGGATGCCATCCTGAATCTGTTAAATCGGCGGATCCATTTTTCCCACTCTTCCGGCTTCTGAAAATTGAATGGATCAGGCGGAGTAATACGACTACTGGCCATCCTGTCCCTCGTCAAAGCTGTCACGACCGAGTGCCAAATTCGTGAGTTCTTCGACTTTGTTTTCACTGAATTTGATCCTCTAGTCTTCGAGTCTTGGCTGTAATTGTTGTAAAAGTTCGTTTTAACTTTCTGACACCATGTTAAGTGATATTTGTATAGGAATTCACGGGAGCTTTGAAATAAAGACCACTTAGATTTGTGACCACGCGCCAAGTGCTTTTACTGGAAATCACGTGACCTAACTAATTTACATAATACAACAATAACCACTAATAACCCCCCCTCCCCACCCACCACCACTACCACTACCCCAAAATGTACATCTTCAGCTTAATTACAGAGCAAAGCCCAAAAGTATGACCAGCTTTTAATTCCCATTCTTTTGAAAGAGCAATGATCGGCATCCAAGGACTCTCTTATATCTTTTCTCTTAATTCTAAGCACTAATTGGAGGACTGGGTGAGACAAAAGTATGTGAATAATTAACACTGGTCACAGCTTTGAGCTTTGCGCTGTAAAAGTAGGGTTTTTGAATACCTTCTTTGCAAAGATGTCAGTTGCATAAATTAGTCAAATTTTGCTGGTCTCAAAGTCAGCATCTTGTTTTTCACTAAAAGCTGCCCCAGAGTCTTGAAATTTGAATTTTTAAAACAATTGAAATCTGTTAAAATATTTCTCACAAAAAATATGCTTTGTCTAGGATCTTGTAAAATCTGGTCTTAACCAATTGACACCTCTTAAAGTGTACATGTAATGACATTTTTTTGAAGGTTTCATGTTTCTTTAGGTTATTTAGAAAATCCTCCCTACTTTGGCTCAACAATTGGCCGATTTGCCAATAGAATTGCTAATGCAGAGTTTAAATTGGATGGCAAGGTTTACAAAGTCTCTTGCAACTCACCACCAAACATGTTACATGGTGGTTTTATAGGCTTCAATAAGGTACATTAAATCAATACACACTTCTGTAATATACATGATATAGCTGGCCTAATGGAGCCTGCGGTGTACATGTGTGCATGTGTGTGTGGTTTTATAGGCTTCAATAAGGTACATTTATTTATTAAATCACTTGTGTGATATGCATGATATATTAGGCCTTGGGCCTGATGTACATGTGTGTGTGTGTGGTTTAATAGGCTTCAATAAGGTACATTATTAAATCACTTGTGTGATATGCATGAGGCCTTGGGCCTGGTGTACATGTGTGTGTGTGTGTGTGGTTTTATAGGCTTCAATAAGGTACATTATTAAATCACATGTGTGATATGCATGATATAAGGCCTTGGGCCTGGTGTACATGTGTGTGTGTGTTTGTGGCTTTGGGAGCACTTGGTTTGACAGCTGTTGGGTATGTGTATTATGCTGTGGCTCAGACCAGAAACTGGAAATGCCTTCAAAATTTTGCCTCAATTAACCAGAAAAAAACAACCATTTTAATTTACAATCCTATATAGAAAGGGTATTACTGTTAGCAATAATAGTTTTTATGTTATCCCTCATTTTGAATGACTGATGTAAAACAGTGGGAGGCCTGGGGCCGAGATGTTGGAATTGATCTGGTTACCCCCCTCTAGGGGAGCTTTGCCATGAAAAATTTGAAAAGTAGGTAGCTTCATTTTTCAGCTCTTGGTTTAAATACCACTTGTTAGATATTTTCTTGTGTATTATGGGCTGATATTTTATGAGTTGCGAATGTATTTTGCTGAGCCTTTAGGCAAGGCAAAATGTGAGCAAGGAATAAAATGTCAGCCTGTAATACACGAGAAAATATCTAATAAACAATTTATTAGATACTTTTTATTATCGAAACAGTCCTTTTTGAAAACCAGCACGTGCACGCTTCAAACCGGTTTGAATTAGCCTTAACGTCATACATGGCCGAATACGCAAACCGGATTTCTAGAGGGTATTACTGCCCCATATTGGCCCTCAACCGATACCTTATTTGGTAAATTTGCATCACAATTATATATTAATTTCCCTTCATTGATTTTGGTCCAAAACTGATTTTGCCATTTTTTTCAGCATAAAAACTGAATCCCAATGCACCACACATCCATATTAGCAAAACATAAAGAATTTAGGTCCACTATCACTGTCAACATAGTCCATTGATATATTTTGGGTTTGTTGACATTTCATCAGAATCCTTTTGTCCACAGAAACTATGGGAAGCGACCATGGGAGATGATCACGTAACCTTCAAGTATACTAGTGCGGATGGTGAAGAAGGTTTTCCTGGTGAATTGCATGTTTGTGTTACTTTCACCTTGACAGAGGACAATGAACTCAAACTTAGTTACAGAGCCAACACTACTAAACCTACACCTATTAATCTGACAAACCATTCATACTTCAATTTAGCTGGCCAGGTATTATACTAGCAATTCTCCATCAGTTTTGTCCCTCATTAGAATATATCAGATCATAACCAGGTTACTGACCAAAGTGCATAATGTGATATGATTTTGCGTGCCTTTTTGACCACCGTGATAATACGGCATGTAATATGTCCTCCTATTTGATTACGGTTAGTTCTCTCATCCATATTTGGTCAAGTTATGTCATTGTTATATAATAAAAGTACCATTATCACTTGCTACAGGTGACTAATGATGTTTTGGATCATGTACTGTGGGTGGATGCTGACAAATATCTACCAACTAATGATGTACAGATTCCTACAGGTACAAATGATATCAGTCCATGTAGGCTTATTTCTAGTCGCTTCATAGGCCATGAAAATATTCTTTCGACTTCTTTCCTTTCCATGTAGCTTGAAGTAGCATTAAATACCAATAAAATGGAGCACTGATGGAGAGAGGGGGTAGAATGAGCACATCGTCGGCTTCCTGGGAGACCAGCTTCTAGCTTTGCTTCTAGCTGAAAGAACTTACGTTAAATATAGTGCTTTACCTTTACCTTTTAATTAATTTGTTTTACAGGAGAGCAAAGAAGTGTGGCTGGTGCACCAGATGGTGCCTTTGACTTCAGAACTCCTAAACCACTTGGGAGAGATATCAACAAAATCACCCCTCCTGGTTATGACCATAACATGTGCATATCCAAGGGTTATGGCCTTAAAGCAAGGTACTTACCAACAGTCCTTAACAACCAGTACAAAATTTATTGACTTTACCACCAACTGACCTCAAAGGAGGCAGCATGGTCATGTGGTCAGAACATTCGTCTCACTGTATGGTGGCCCAATCTCTAGTTGAGGCTGAATTTGTTCCTGGTAGTCCCTAGTTGAAATTCAGCTTCTTGACCATGCTTGAAAATAGCCAACTGGTTTGGCTACTGGCCAGTTGGGATTCTTAGCAATTTCTGTTTCATTTGTATTATTTAGTTGTGATAAATTATTTTAGTGGAATGTGTGTAAACTAGCTGTATAGCTAAATGCTTCTACATCAATTGACACCTTACTAAACCATTTACTAACACCTTACCAACACTGTACCAACCCTTACTGACACCTTACCAACCACTTACCAACACCTTACTGACACCTTACCAACCACTTACTAGCCTGTGAACAGGCTCTTGGGGAAGGGGAAGGGAAAGGGAAGGGGAGGGGAGGGGAGGGGGAGGGAAGAGGGGGAAGGGGAGAGCCTCCTCCTAAGCATCCTTTGGAGAAAACCGTTCTGCCCCCAACTAATTAATATTCAAAGCCACGCAAGAAAGGTCACGGTTGAGTTTTCAAAATGAATCAATAAGTGAAGCTTTTTGAATTACAGTGTAAATTATTATTAATTTCTTTGCAAATTGGACTTTTTTCTCGCTCAGTGACAAACAATTTTTTTTACAAAGATGAGTGATTGACAATGAGAGGAATTTGAATTCACTCAAAGACAAACTTCAGTCAAATGTATGGCCGTTAAACATACCTGGCATATCTCAAATGTCCCTCAAAACTTGAAATAAATTATCTTGAACGTGGTTTATCAGAGTTTATTCTCCAAGCTTTAGTCTAAAAGAGCTCAGTTGAATAAATTAAACAAATTATCTCTGAAATGTATTACTGTCAGCTGTGAATCATACTTTGCCTTTTGCAGCATCGAGTGTTAATTTGAAGACCTTTCAATAACTTAAAACATACAGAAACAAAAATCTGAATCAAAACCCTTACTACAGTGACACTAAATGAACTTCGTTAATAATGATGGCCACAATTTGCTCCCCTAGATTGCCATTGTGAAGCTCAGCCATGTTTCCTGATGAGACTTAAATCTGCACTCCCATAGACAAGTTCTGCATTGCATTTGTCGCCTTTAAGTTCTTTTATATCATCTTTATCTCCAAGTTGAACACCTTTTATTCATTTCTCTTGATACAGAGTTCTTCTTGTTCATTTTTCAAACTGTTTACAATATTTCTTGATTGTGAGATATTTTTGTCTTTGCCTTTTCTGTGACCATCCATGACCGCCAACGAAAAATTGACCAATCAGAGCCTGATACCAGATTCTGGTATCAGGAACGGTTTTCTCCATAGGATGCTTACAGGCTCCCCCCTTTCCCCTGTTCCCACCCCTCCCCTTAAATAATAATAATAATAATAATAATAATAATAATAATAATAATAATAATAATAATAATAATAATAATAATAATAATAATAATAATAATAATAATAATATTGAGCTCTGTAAGAATCCGTTTTTAAACGCTCGTGTAATGCGTTTTTCGGAATTCTAACTCATCTTACTTGTAGTTAATATTAACTACAATCTACCGCCCACTCAAAGATATCCAAGAAATACAAATTCTCTGCAAAATGAGTGTGGAAAGAATTCAGCATGGTAGAACAAGACAGAGCAAATGTGCATTGATTTATTAACCTGTAAAGATGAAGCTAAAGAACTACACACATCGGAAGAATGCCCTACTAATGAAAAAGGAAGAAAGACTGGAATCATGCAGCTAACGCTAAAGTTTTGGAACGAGAAAGGATACGAAAACCTTGGAAAAACAGCACAAAATTTACGAGATAAATTATCACATCTAGAAAGAACTTGCAAGGTTAGCTCATTACGCATAACTAATGAGCTACGAGAACAAAGAGAGACTGGCGAACAAAGAACTAACAACAATGTGCCTGAAATAGAAGAAGAAGATCAACCAAGCGAACAACAACAGAGTATTAACTGGACAAAAGAAGATCTTGATTGGATGGAACAAATAACGCCAATTGCTAAGTATATTTTTGATGACATTGTAACTGATACCGGCAATATGAATAAACGAGATGTAAACACCTTCGTAAAAAAGAACGTTTTTATCAAGAAAAAAAGACATCGACCGTCTACAACAAATTGCAAAAACACTTATCAAAACAAATCCATCATCTGACCCCGTACAGTATCTCTGGGAGTATAATTGTTCAGTCTACGCAGTTGTTAAAGCATGGAAATCAATCCACATCAAAGAAAAGAACGCGGATAAAGAAAGAAAGGGGAGTGAGAAACCACGTTGGATGACTAATATTGAGAGAAAAATGAACAATCTTCGAAAACAAATTTCTCAGATATGCGAAGAACTGAAGAGAATACGTGATAATCGTCAACTAACGCCGAAAATGAAGAAAAACCGATCCTGGATGATGAAAGAAATTAAAGGAAGAATAACCATCGCAAGTTTGACAACTTTAAAAGAAAGAAAGATTAACACCATCAGAGCTCAAAAAAAGCAAAAGGATAATAAAAAGACCACCTACGAAAGATTCAAGACCAATCAGTGGTTTGATGCAGATGAAGGTTCGTTCTACAGTCACCTAAACAATATCATCAAATTAACAGAAGCAAAATAAACATCCTCAGTACATTGGAAAGGAAAAGGAAATGCTCAGTAGCACAGGAAATCTACTTCCGATTCTGCAATAACAAGAGAAGAATTCGAAGAATTCTGGAGACCAATATGGGAAAACGCAAGCGAACTACCTATTGAAGAACGGGATTGGATAAAGGATACGGAAGCAGCCCTCAGACAACACACTCAACATCCAACTGAATTAATTAAGATAACCAAAGAAACAATCACTAACTGCATTAAAAACAAACGGAATTGGTCATCACCTGGAATAGATAAAATTACCAACTACTGGATAAAGAAAATGGATATCTTCCATGGAGACATCGCTACAGCGCTAAACGTGATACTTACAGAGAGACTAGAGATACCACCTTGGCTTACGATCGGAAGAAGTGTTATGATCCCAAAGAAAGACAATCCAACGGTCGCTGACCACCGACCGATTACCTGCTTAAATACGTTATACAAGCTCATCACGTCAGTTATTGACTACCAACTACAATTGCATGAGGATAAAAACAATCTAATGCAAATCGACCACTAAAGAGGAGGCAAAGCAAAATCGATGGGTACAGTAGATAACCTACTAATCGATAAGATGATCCTAGAGGATGCCCACTTCCGAAAGAAGAACCTATCCTGTACATGGGTAGACGTTAAAAAGGCATTTGACTCTGTCTCCCATCAGTGGATCGTCCAAACGCTTGAAATGCACGGCTTTAATGCAGACCTTATCCACCTCATCAAGTCTGTTATGAATACTTGGAGTATCAATCTCGAAGTAACTATCAACCAAGTCAAAGAAACAATTGGCCCCATTAAAGTCAACCGAGGAATCCTACAAGGCGACTCTTTCTGTGTACGGCTCTTCACTCTATGCCTGAACCCAATTGCATGGTACCTAAGAAGTACGGAAGGTTATAAGCTATCGCACGCCCCAGACAGAAAAATCACCCATGTGCTGTTCGTTGATGACTGAAAACCTACCACCGATCTGAACAAAAAGCTGTAATTGTTACAAGTAAACTAAAGAAAATGTTTACTGACATTGGCCTGGAATGGGGAATTAACAAGTGTGCTGCAATGCACATCAAACGAGGAAAGCTGACTACTAACGACAACACCAATGGAATGCCTGTAAGTAATAACTGTACCATCCAAGTTATAGGCAATGAAGACCACTATAAATTTCTTGGAAAGTATCAGAACACAGAGGCACCTGGAGGACAAAGTCATCGAAGAAGCCTCGAAGGAGTACGAAAATAGACTTTGGGCAATTTGGACTTCACCATTATCAATACCGCGTAAAGTTCGTGCTACCAACGTATACGCCGTACCAGTCTTACAATATTATATGTGGACGACTGACTGGTGCCTCAACCACCTCAAAGCACTAGACAGATTAACGAGGAAAGTCATAAATGACTGCAGCGGGAAACATAAGTATGAATCAACACCACTACTATACTTACAGCCTGAACAAGGAGGGAAAGGACTGACTGAACTAGAAGCACTCTATAAGAACACTAAGTTGAAAGTAGCTAACTACATTAACAACTCGAAAGATCAACACATCAAACTTGTTAAGTCATTTCAACTTGAGAAAGAACAAAGAAACTTAAGATCAATATTTAAAGACGCTAAAAAGTATGCAGAAGATCTAAACATAGAGTGTAATTTTGACAACAATGTAACACTCCTTAGATTTGATAACAAAGAAGTACAAGTCTCCAGTGCAGAACCACAGAAAGTAAAGAACATCATCAACAGAGCTAACGTCCTTAAATACAAGAACGAATTACAACATCAACCTTGGGTGGGGAAATTGGTCACCCAACATTGGAATGATCCTGAGTTATCGTCTACCTCCTATGATTTGTTCAAGCAGTGGAAGAACGTGCCAGACGTAGTGTTATCAGTTGATACGCTAATCAGACAACAACTACTCAACACAAAAACATATAGAATGTGCAAATTACAAGAACATGTAGACGAGCTAACCTGTCGAATCTGCTTAGAAAAACAAGAAACTGTGTGTCACATCCTTGGAAACTGTTCCAAATTAGCATCAGACGCTATATACACAAAGGCATGATAAAATGCTACGTCCAATCTACCATGCACTACTAGACAAATATGGATATAAGCAATCCAACCATTCACTACCATGGTACAAGCAATCACATCCACGACCAAGCGAGGAAAGTGACGATGTAAAGATCCTATGGAACATCCCATGGCACCTGAAGAAGGCCCCAAGAAACGGAGCGAACAAACCTGACATCAGCATCCTGGACATGAGAGCAAAAGAATGTATTTTGATAGAAGGAACTGTCTGTACACCAGGAACAATAATAGAAAAGACCAGAAACAAGCACGAAAAGTATGTGGACCTGAGACTGGGCATTAAACACCTGTACCCAGGATATAAAGTTCGACTTATTACCATAGTATTCGACTTCCTGGGAGCCCATTACAAAGAACTAAGCAAAGATCTCAGTGCATTACTTGGGAAACAAGTAGCTAGTCTAGTAATTGAACGCTCACAGAAATGGATTATTTCACAAAATTGTGAAATTGTTAAACGATTTATGTGTGTTTAATCCCAGGAGAGATAAATGAGATAATAATTTTAGTTGATCTTAGCAATATGAACGTTTTTAATTTTAAGAACTTTTAATAGATTGAATTCATTTTTATTTATTTTTATTTTATTTATTTATATATTTTATTTATTCATTTATATACTTTTATATGTTTTATCACTGTATATATATTTCCTTTAAACTTATATATATTATAAATAATGTCCACATTGCCTAGGCTATGCCCGCAATGATGTAGATGTATTGATACTGAGATGTACTAATAAAGATGCCATAATAATAATAATAATATTATTCAAGTGTCTAACATATTTAGGCTTAACAGCTAATTGGGGCACACACAAAAACAAACATATGTACTAAGAATAATAAACGTATTAATTCTAAGTAGGATATATAAAATGGTGTTGTATTATGAATGTAAATATAATAAAATTGCCCAAAATTCTAAAACGGTCATAAACTATTAAATAATTCATAAACAAGTCAAATAAGTTGTGCCTTAAATATTTTATGCGCTTGCACAGATGGCCACAGCTTGGCATTTAGAATTATACTACTAGTCCTGTTAATTGTGCTTTTCTTATTTTATTGCCCTGAAGGCTACTAGTGTTTGTGTGTTTCTTATACTCTCTAGGAAGCTTTGACCATAGGAATTGGCCACAGTATCTAATCGAGATGTCTGCCGTATTTTACCGCTGTTGTATCTAGGAACATAGTTCTTCCATTCTAAGGTTATTACTTAACTGTCTTAGTTGTAATATTTCAAAAAGAAGCGCAATTGGAGCGCTCCAGGACCGGACCGAATATCAAATTACTGGTGGAAAAAAGCTGTGTGTCTTCATGAGGGAATCGCAAGATGCTTTGAGGCAATTGGAACGGGTTCAGAGAATTATCCGCAGTGGTTCACCGGGGGGAAAACAACTCTAATTCCTAAACCAGGCGAGTTCAGCAGTGCCAATCAGAGGCCCATTACCTGCCTCAATACAGTGTATAAGTGGTACACTTCATGCTTACTTATACCCATTGACCAACATCTTGACAAACATGGTCTAATGGAAAGAGAACAAAGAGGAGCAAAGGCCCATTGTAGCGGCACAGTAGATAATTTACTTATAGACAGAATGGTGTGCCAGGATAGCCAGAACGGAAGTAGAAATGTAAGCATGGCTTGGATCGATGTAAGGAAAGCTTTTGATTCAGTGAGTCACGCATGGTTGCTGGAAATGATGACGCTTCACAAATTCCCTGAGTGGTTGTGTAGTGCTGTGGAAAGACTGAGTAAAAGCTGGAATACAAGAATTGCAGTTAAGACCAAACAAGGAAATGAAATCTCTGAGACCATCTGTTTTAACAAAGGGCTCCCGCAAGGTGATGCGTTATGTCCGAGGCTCTTCACTCTATGCATCAACCCGATAGCCTGGAAGTTGAAAGCCTCAGAGGGTTACAAGTTGTCTAAGCCTATCTCTGATAAAGTGACACACCTGCTTTATATAGACGATATGAAGATCTTTGCAGCCTCAGAGAGCAAATTGGAGAGAGTTCTAAAGATGACCAAGTCAGCCATGGAAGACGTGGGTCTAGCGTGGAATGAAAAGAAGTGCTCGATTGCACATGTTAAGAGGGGATCCCTTGACAATAGTTCTACTGGTTTAAAGATCGACGAATCACAGATGATTACCACCTTGAAAGATGGCACACATTACAAATTCCTCGGTGTTATGGAAAACGTGAAACAAGATGATAATGTAGTCTTATGGGGTGCCTCAAAAGTATATCTACAGAGACTCTCGGTCATATGGTCGAGTCCATTATCAGATTTTAATAAAGTTGTTGCTTCCAACCAATATGCACTGCCAGCTCTCACCTACCCAATGTGGACGCAGACGTGGCCTTTGTCTGAGCTACAAAGAATTGACAGAGAAAGTCGCAAGATCATCAAGGAAAATGGGGGCATACATCCGTTAGGATCGAATGAGCTTCTATACCTATCAAGAAAGCTGGGGGGAAGGGGACTGAAATCCATAGAATCTGAGTACAAGATGACAAAAGTCAAGACCGCCACTAAAGTGTACACCAACGAAGACCCTACGATGAAACTGGTTCGAGAATTTGAAGAGAAATCTGTCCGGATGGGTAGGCGCTCCCTAATAAAGGATGCTGACAGGTATGCTGCGGAACTGGGAATTAATCTTAAACTTCAGTACCCCAACCCAATTGGTTACACTGAAACCAACGAGGAGATACAAGCTGACAAGATTGGAGCGTGGATGCGGAAAGCAGAACAGTGCAAAAGAGTCAAAGAGCTCAAAGACCAAAAATGGCAAGGGAAATTCCTTGAAGCAAGATGGAAAGATGAAGAGATCAAGGATTGCTTTAGTTGGCTACATGAATTGAAATCAGCACCATCACACACCATAGCAGGTGTATATGAGCTATATCAACAGTTGCTTCCTTACGAGATTATATCATCATAACAAGACAAAGACAAATTCAGATCCAGATGTTAAATGCCGCATGTGTGGTAAAGCAGCTGAGAGCATACAGCACGTTCTTTCCGCATGCAGCACCCTAGCTCAAAGTAAGTACCTTGTAAGACACAACGCAGCCCTAAAGATTCTATTCTACGAATTGCTTAAAGATCTGGACCTGATAGAAACCATCCCGCCTTGGTATTCGCCTGTAAAACCTAAGCCAGAATACCAGAATGACAGAGCCCAAGCACTATGGGATATCCCACTCTTTGCGGAAAATACTGAGGTGAGGTCCAACCGTATCGACGCACGCATCGTGGATAAGAAAGAAAAAAGAGTCATTCTCTTAGAAATGAGTTGTCCGTGGCTGGAAAATCGAGAGGAGAAGCAAGCAGAAAAATCATCGAAATATGCACCGTTGAGATGGGAGTTAAAGAAGAGATACCCTGATTATGAAGTCAAACAATATAACATCATTATCGACGTCCTGGGAGGATATTCACGAGAACTGTTTGACACTGTTAAAGAGTTACTTGGAGTTAAGAGAACAAAGGATGTATTATTTCGCATGCAGAAGTCAATCATCTCTAGCAGTTTGAACATTGCAAGACCTTTCAAGATTCAGACATTGTAAAAGGGACACCATATCGCAAGAATCTCTAGGATTCAGACTTTGTTGAAAGATAAACATTAGCTGATAAAGACGGTTTTTTTAAGATGTAATTTATTTTTTGACACTTTTAAATTAATTAGTTATTAACTATTAGTAATTTGAATAGCCTATTTTTAAACACATATTAGGATTAACATCAGATATATATAGACACACTAGGATTGATATCAATTTCCGTTCCTTTGAATTGGCAATGATCTTATAAGTCTAATTAGGGCTTCCTTTGAGGACCTATAGGTGATACACCTATCTAAGTCTAGCATAGTAATTGTCTACATCGATACATTTAAGATTAATATCGGTTTTCTTTATCTTTTTGAAGTGGCAACGTTCTGATGAAGTGGGAAACTCCAGTTATTACACACCTCTAACTTTATTGAAAATTAGATCATAGTGATATATATAACATTAGCTTAGGACTAGTATCTTTTAGTACATAGGTTTTAAATTTTCCCACAGCATGTAGGTTACGTATACCACGCCCTACAGTACTGTTTAAGTAGTTTGCATATGGATGTATTTACTGCAAATAATAAAAATAAAAATGAAAACAAAACCTAAAGAATTTCAATAAAGAGTCAATAATAATGATGATAATAATGATAATGATAATAATAATAACAATGTCTTTATTGTATAGTTAATAAACAGCTATACTTACTTCCCTTTCCCTTCCCTTTCCCCTCCCCCAGAGCCTGTTCACAGGCTAACCACTTACCAACACCTTACCAACCACTTACTGACACCTTACCAACCACTTACCAACACTCAAAAACAACTTACTGAACCTTGCCAACCACTTACCAACCACTTAGCAACCCAACCACTTACTTGTTGATGCGCTATATTTACGTTACGTTCCATATTACATTGTGGAGACTTTACAGATTAGCAGTAGAAAAACTAAAAGAAATTACAAGGAA
Source organism: Telmatactis stephensoni (assembly GCA_029948255.1). NCBI lineage: Eukaryota > Metazoa > Cnidaria > Anthozoa > Actiniaria > Isophelliidae > Telmatactis > Telmatactis stephensoni. The sequence continues at coordinate 61,750 of JALIZF010001045.1, read as the reverse complement.
ATGACAAGTCAAAAAATGAATACAATAATACAAAAGATTGGCTTTGTAACAAGATTTTACTAAGAATGACAAAACACATATGTCGCGACGTTTCAAATAAAGACCCGCTTGAGAATAATGTTGAAGACATTGAAACGTTGCAAAATATGTGTTTTGTCATTCTTAGTAAAATAATACAAAAATAAAGAAAATATCAACTTACATCTGTGTGGTATGGTGATTGAAGACAAGTGAATAAATATTCAGTAAATGGAAAAAAATATACAAAAAGACACTAACGATGGAATGTGAAGACAATGAAACATGGACAACAATGATGGATAGGACAATAAACGTGATAAATAAAGTTCTTAATGCAGTAACATTACTGACTGATCTTGCCAACCACTTACCAACACCTTGCCAACCACTTAGCAACCCTTACCAACCACTTACTGACACCTTACCAACCACTTGCTGACACCTCACCAACCACTTAGCAACACCTTACCAACCACTTAGCAACACCTTACCAACCACTTAGCAACCCTTAGCAACCACTTACTGACACAGCACCAATCGCTTATTGACACCTTACCAATCACTTACTGACACCTTACAAACCACTTACTAACACCTTACAATTAAACCACTTACTGACACCTTACCAACCACTTACTGACACCTTACCAACCACTTACTGACACCTTACCAACCACTTACTGACACCTTACCAACCACTTACTGACACCTTACCAACCACTTATTGACACCTTACCAACCACCTACTGACACCTTGCCAACCACTTACTGACACCTTACCAACCACTTACTGACACCTTACCAACCACTTACTGACACCTTACCAACCACTTACTGACACCACAGTACCAATCTCTTATTGACACCTTACCAATGCCTTACTTTCCACTTGCTAAAACCTCTCTAACAATTGGAGCTATCTCTACCTAATATATTAATAGATGCCATGTTAACTCTAGAGTGAGCCATCCAGCTAGTGGCCGTGTGCTGGAAGTGTTCACTGATCAACCAGGAATCCAGTTATACTCTGGTAATGGTCTTGATGGCAATGTTGGTAAAGGTGGATTGCACTACAAGAAGTATGGGGCTATTTGCTTGGAAACTGAGAACTGGCCTAATGCTATTAATGAGGTATTAATGTGCTGTTGTTAATGAGGTTAAAACCATTTGTATCATCATCACTTTACTAACATTTTGAAATCAGTTAAAATAATAGTTCTTTATCATGATTTTTTACAGCCAACCTTTCCAAACTGCGTTGTCCGCCCTGGCAAAGAGTACACCCAGGAAAGTGCCTTTAAATTTTCTATTCAGTCATGAAGAAATGGATAAAACTAAGTCAAACAGTGAAGCATCAAATGCATAAAAATAATAGTTCCAGAGATAAAATCAATATTTTTACCAGATTCAGTTTCTTGCTATCTGATTGATTAAGAACTGCAGCAAATAAGAGTCCATACCAACGGGCCATATTGTAGTTCGACAAGACATTACTTCTTTAATTTATGGTAAAAAACAAAATTACAATGGCTTTCTGTGGTATGGACTCTTATTTACCAACATTTTACTTCAACACATGGTCGGTTATACCTCGTGAGTCCATAACATTTTGACCATGTGTGACGTAAAATTTGGGTAAAAATGTGGTAAATTATTAATACAATTTAAGAAAATTCAATGGATACGATTTTTCATGTAAAAGTAATACAAACGAAACATATAATAATTTTCGATACAAGTGATAAAATGTGGCAAAATAATAAATATATGCTATTTTCTCAAACCCTTTGGATTATGTGAATCGTGTATTATTGTTGATAACTTGCTATGCTGCCCGTTAAGGGTGCAGTGCTGTAGTTAGCTTGAGGAGAACCCTTTGCAATTTGACCGTGCCTCTCCTAAAGTAATTTTAAAAGAATGTTGGAATGTTCTATCCCTAGACAGTTAAAGAATACGAAAAAAATTGATAATCTTTTCAGCAGATCCACAGAGATATAACCTCTACATTTAAAATTTTACATACAAAATTAAGGCTTAATATATTGGCCTTAAAAACTCGACGTTGGGAAATATATTTCTGATAACAAGGACATTTTATCATCTTTATTCATTAAGAAACTCCATTATTACAAATGATATCAGTTTCGTGTTTTTACTCGGTGACAAAAGGGTTGCCAGACCAATCGACAATCTCAGACGCATCAAACCACATGGGGATTTCACGCTGGGCGGTTTCCAGGGAATCGCTTGCGTGCAAAACGTTCCTTTTGAAGAAAAAGGAAAGAACATTACCATTGCATGCTTACTGGAGTACAATGTTAATCCTATAAAGAGTGCTCATACCTGGAAATAGCTACCGAGTAGTCGCCTCTGATTGTACCAGGTGCAGAATCAGCCTGGGTAAAAAATCTTCATGTTACAAATGCATGCATAGATATGACTTGTACATCACCTGGGTTCATGGGGTTTAGTAAGTAAGTAAGCCCGGGGGGGACTCCCTTATAAAAGGGGTCGTAGGATCCTCAGTCAGCAAGTTCTGAAAATGACCCCTATATAAGGGACCTGTATTGTGAGATGATGGGCGTGGCAGTGCTAAAATTTCACCCCTAAGAGGGACCAATCAATAACCTGTCATTTTGGTTCGGTTTCTCGTCATATACAAATCGTTTTGCCTTTTTGTAATTTATAGTGAATACTTTTATAAAATAATATATTGTTTTTCAATTCAATTATATTATTGGTATTTACATGTTTTTTGATTCAATTGAAATCAGTAGTACGTATACTAATTCATAGATTCAATTATAGAACAGGAACATTAACGGGAATTTTTTGCGCATCTCGTTGAGCTTCATTGTATAGTTAAAGTTTCATTCGTGCAACTACATATGTCGTGTTTCTAGAACTGTGAAACATGCATTTAAGTCGTTTTCGTATGAGTGGAATGCCCCCCGGGTAAGTAAGTAACTTTATTTAACGAGAGGTTACACATAACAGTAATGATTAATTGATGACCCAGTCAGTTTATGGACTAATTTCGATGTTCGTTCAATTGGTAAGGCCATCCTCACTTATTTATCGTTTTCTATCGCGCGACTGACCCTTATTTTCAAAATTTAGAAAGAAATAATGAATCATTCAGCCAGCCAGTCAGTCAGTCAGTCAGTCAGTCAGTCAGTTAATCAATCACGAAGGATTCAAGCCGGACAAATTTGACATTTGTTAATTAGTAAACATATCGAACAATAAGTTCTTGTCAACAAAGTTTATTGTTTTTACGGTCTAACTTCTTGCAGATTTTTGTGTTTTCTGAGCATTTTGGTGCGGAAACAAAACTAAAGGGTTTTCGCATTCGGGCTTCGTGATGTATGAAGGCTTTTTTATCGATTTTGGCCGTTTTTTTATCTTTTAGGCCAATTTTGAAAAATGATTTTTAAACTGGATTAAAAAATCGCTTTGCCATGACACGACGAATAAAGAATTTCAAATTGCACGAGCTGGAGGCGAGTTCTTAATCTTCAACTGCACAAGTGATACTTTTTTTCAATAATTGATTTTCTTTTAATAATATGACCATCAAAATGCATGTGTGATGACGTCACTAGCGCGCGCATTTCAGTCAGTCAGTCAATCCTCTACTTTTTCACCTTTTTCACGCTAAAGTCGTCCCTTTGTAACCAATTAAAATATGGCGAGTTCTGATGCTTGGTAATGTATACAACAAAAGAACCGAGAAAGTTTTTCATTTTTGGTTTTTGACCTCGCCTTTTTTGCACAGTGATTCCGCCTTTTTGCACAGGGATTTGAAAACAATCATCAAGTAACCGACCAATCACAATCGAGAATTTTTGATGGTCATATTATTTGAATCGTAACACCATATAACCTGTAACAAAGCTCAATAAGGCCTCGCAGCCGGCTTATTATGGTAAGTTATTTTTTAAAATAGTCTGGATCGAACACAAATTTGCTGAACGAAACCTAAAAAGCTAAGCACGATGTACAAAGTTTTTTTAATCCCTGCATGCGTTGTCAGCGTGCAAGTAAACTGGTGCGCGGACTGGGGACTGGTATACGCAATACCGGCCCTTTTTTCTGCCCTGTCTTTCCCTACCAATATTTTACATTATTTATATATCTTATTTTATTGGTCCTACAAAAACGTGTCCTCAGATTCATTTTCTTCAAAAAGCCCAGAGAAAGCGCCATCCCACTTTTCATAGAAACTAACATTTTACCAGTTACTCTGCTATATTTAGAATCTTTATCTCAAGTAATGTATGACGCTGTCCATAACAGAGCTCCAGCTAATATCTGTAATATGTTTGTACCTATTGAGAACATTCATCCATATAATACTCGATCATCATCGTCTGGCAATCTATTTCTGAAACCCTCTAGAATAAATCTTCAAAAGAACTCGCTTTCAAGAATAGGCGTAAAACTATGGAATCGGATCCCAGAAAATATAAGAAATCTTCCGAAATCGCTTTTCAAAAAAGAATTTAAGAAAATCTTGCTTAGAAGATTGAAAGCAGAAGGTTACTATTTGGATGTATCGAAATTATAATTGGTGCCTTCCTATTTTCCTATTTTCTTATTTCCTTCTCAAACAATTCCAATTTCTAAATTTATTGTTGTAGCAGTATATCCCAATTCCTAAGCCTGAAAATCATTGTGCTCAGAGAAACGACGGATTATACTCTACTAGTATTCTTAAAGTTTATTCCTACTCTTCCCCCGACACAATATTCGATTTAACTTAATTATTTTTTAGCTTCTAGTTTTCCCCCTTTCATTTTCTTTTCTAGTTATTATTCCTAATGATATTAAGACAACTTTAGTAACTTGTAAATATTGTAATATCATTGTAAAATATTTGTAGATTTGTGCTTCTCTTATACTTTAAATCTCATCTTGCCTAGACTAGATTTTTCTATTTGCAGGTTAGATGAATTAATGTAAACTATTCAGTAATTTGTGTAAATAAACTTGAAACTTGAAACATTTTATTTTGGGCGACCGACCGGCCTACTCACGTGTGATCTTAGGGAAAGGACAAAAAATGAACAGTGAGGATGGCCTAAAAGCGAATGACCAATTGCATAAACATACACATCCATACTCCTTCTGTTAGAACAATGATCATTGTTTTGAAACAATAAGATGACATTTGACTAAAAGCGTTTTATTTATTAGACCCCTAGAGTCTGTAGTTTGTAACGTGTTATCAACTTACAGGGTTTGTTTCGCCCATCATTTTTCTGATTTCCTTTACTACTCCTTGGCCTTCCATAACCTGAACACAATTGAAATGTTAAAACTTGAGAGGTAAAGACGATCGCAGATTCAAATTAAACAACTGATAAATATGTTTATCGTCATAACATTTGACCTTGTGAATACACTTTATGATCCAAGAATCGAATTTTTTGGATTTAAATAATTATTTGAGATGAAAATGCGCACTTGTGCGCGCAAGAATTGCATTTTGGGACGTTTTGTAAAACATAATTGTTAGTTAGTACGTACCATTGCAGCGGCTGGTCCTGTTGACATAAACTTGCACAATCCAGGATAGAAAGGTTTCGATTCCAGTGCCTTGTACTGGTTCTTGTAGAAGTCCTCAGTTTGCTGCAATTGAGGACACACAATATCAGTTCTACAAATTTCAATTTCAAAGGGCGTTCTGGTAGCACCCCCAACTGAGTATCTCAGTTTGATGCACGTAAATTTAGTTCGTTACTTTGATAAAAACTGTGTGTAGCTTTAGTTTGTAATCTAAGCAGCTGTAAAACTCAACACATGCCAAGTTAAAGCCGCATATTGACATTTCATTTTGAAGAATTGCGTATTTAACAGCATTATTAGCACACAGATTATTTTATCAATTGTAACAGTAATAATATAATATAATTGTATAAATGGCTGTAATGGTGTATCAATGAACATTTTCAAAAAGGAAACATAAAATTAAAATGTATCTGAAAATACTGGTAGCACTTTTACACAATTTTAAAAAACGGTCACTAGAAACATTTACCTAACATACTGATGATAGTTTAGGGCGTTGGTTACACAATTTACCTTCTTGAATTTCATGGCAACAATTTTGAATCCTTTCTGTTCAAAGCGTCGAATGACTTCTCCAACAAGACATCTTTGTACACCGTCAGGTTTTACCATGACAAGAGTGCGTTCAGCCGCCATTTTTACTACAGCACTGGAATAAATCGTTGTTTAGGGTTCACTTTCTTCAATAAACCTAAAACTCCACCTAAAACACTGCCTTTTGTCGGCTTGGATAGTATGTCCCATGGTCCTGTGCGAGCTACAAGTTCAGCCAATAGCAACACGTCGCCATAAGTCAAATGTCAACGTGATTGTAGCGTTGTGATTGGTTAAAAGCAAAGTTAGAATCGTATTTAGTTTACTGTTCGTATTATAAGACAGAATTTAACAACTCAGGGGAAGATAAGCTTGCTCGTTGTATTAATTATTAGTTATCTTTATCGAGTACAGATTTCTACTTAAAATCAGTTTACAAATAAGTCAACACTAAGTAACATTGATGGAATATAAATAAACCGATTATACGCCATATTTGTATGTGTTGGTATGTTTTGGTTATTCTTTAAAAGGTCACTCTATTCTACTTCAAACAATAACAACGGTTTAGTCAAAATCGCGTAGTATTATTCATTACCAATAGTAGGTTAAAGATTATTCAAGACTAGCTGAGCTATAGTTTGGTAGTTATTCCATTGGAAAGACCTAGTTCCAGCAAGACTTAGTTATCAAATAGTCCTTTTATTCAGTAGTGATTAATTGGATATAAGCCTCTAGGGTGGAATTTTAATTTGATACCATTCGTCTGTCTTGAGTCTGGATTTTCAGTTCTTTAAATCATTTTTAATGTAATTCTATACTGAACCTATGAAATCTTTTTATATATGCTTATATACACTGATCATAAGAAGCAACATGACATTAAAGCAAAGAATACGTAACGCATGGTACGTACCGCATCATGATGTAACGTACGGGCGTATCATATTCTACCGTATGGTATCGTAACTCATCCTCACTGATAAAATGGCAGCCTGCGTAGCTGGAGAGGTGGCCACGCAGGCTAATGAAATAGCCGCTCATTGTCTCGGCTGTGTTACGATATAGGGGACGCGACTTTGCCGAGGAGAGAAAGCACGTCGCCGAAGGGGAGGTGGGAAGGTCAAAATAGTCTTTTCTACGCGAGCTCTCCCGGCGTCACTTGTGAAAGAGGTCAAAGCAGGAACTTGACTTGGACGTCTCTGGGGACATTACGGCGTGCAACCGGAAAAACGAGGTACTGGTTGAGCCTTAACTACGTCCCATGATCGGGCATAGGGGCAAATCGCGATCCTTTTACCAGTGAGAATAGAAACGTATCGTATAACGTTGTTTTGTACCGTATCATATCATTACGTCCCGTATCATGTCGTAACGTATGGTACGTAATGTAACGTACCATATCCTGTTGTTTCGAACCGTATCACGTTTTAACGTATTGTACCGTATTGCAACGTACCGCATTATTACGTATCATGTTGTGACGTTCCGTTCTATATTACAACGCACCGTATTGTATTGCAACGTGCCGCATCATTACGTACCGTATCACAGGCTCGTAACATGGTATATGGGATCAGGGATCAAGCCCCAAATTATAGCCAGGATCAGGGATCAGAGACCAGTGCTCAGGGATCAAATGGTTGGGATTGAGGATCAGAAACATTGGGTCAGGATCAGGGATCAGCTCAGTATTTTGCACCAAGGATTAGGGATCAAAAATTTCTAAAAATATGGACTCAGGGATCAAAATTTCCGTAAAATCCCGGGATCAGTGAGACAAAAGTATACCATGTTACGAGCCTAGTATCATGTTGTGACGTTCCGCTCTATATTATAACGCACCGTATTGTATTGTAATGTATACTCGGTAAAATATTGCTAGAAAGCCTAGCATCAGTTCCAAAACTACAAATTCGGTTTTACGTTTGTTTATGAAAATAAAATTATACTTAAAGTCCAATTATTCACTTCTGATCATTAAGTTCATCATTTAGTGTATTTTTCTAGGATCTTAACATGTCTTTGTCGGCTGCAAATATAACAGCGTCGTCGGCATATAATAATATATTACACTTGTTGATAACAGCAAGTAGGTCATTGATGAAAAAAGCGCAAACAGTAACGATCCAAGAATTGAGCCTTGAGGCACACCAAATGCAATCTCACAGGGGTCAGATAAAGTACTTTGGACTGTCACCACTTGTCTCCTGTCAATGAGATAATCCAGAGATAATCTGGAGATAATCTTTGAACCACGCAAGCTCTGTTCCACTAACTCCAAATATCGTTTCGAGAGTTTTATCCAACCAGAGCAACAAAAGTACAAACAGATAAATTTACCACAGACTAAACATTTTTGGCTTGGCCCATAAGTTAACTTTTGTTTAAAGAACATTTTTAAATGTATTAGTTAGTTGCAGTTTTGATATGATTTTGACACTTGCATGGTATTTTATCCGCCATATTAGCGACACTACCATGGCGGCACTATACAATTCTTCCCGGCCGTACCAATCGATAAAAATCGATCATCGGAAACTAATCGAATTCATCGATATTAATCGATAATAATCACTTGATTACTATTGATTAATATCAGCATTTGATGAAAATCGATATTCACAACCCGAGTGTCCTTAATCATATCGATATTGAAACGTGATCTAAAGAATTCGGTGAAATGATGAGAATCGATGATAATCGACGCTCATTCATTTCTGAGTTAGGGACTGTGCAGTAATTATCAGGAGGGGGGGCTGAAAAACCAGAGGGGGCATAAGGTACACGTAAACTTGATGCTAAGATGGGGGGGGGGGCTCAAAGTAAATAAATCATTTGACAGAGGGGGGGTCACGTTTTAGATGCACATGGTCAAGTGAAAATTCCCTTGAAGCAAAGAATCTGTATTACAATATATTTGATAAATGTATCAAAAGTCCCTAATAAACGTCAATTTCCAGTCAGTTATCAAGCTAATTTGACTGATCGTTAATGCAAAAGTCCCAAACTCGTTCTTTGGCTTCTCCAGTGAAACGAGAATGAAATAAATCACGTAAACAAGACTTGACTACGGTGGCCCATAGGGGCAAAACACAATGCGAAATTACTTTGAAAACACAGCAAAGTTTCGTGGAACACAACAATCTTTCAATGAACACAACAAAGTTTCGTAGAACACAACAATTTTTCACAGAACACAACAAGACCCAACAATGTTTTACAGTACACAAGTCTTTCACAAGCAACTATATTAGTTCATGAGGATGAGAAAATTCTACTAGTTTCAGATTTTTATATTAATGTCGTTTCGCAATTGGTTGAACACTTTTTCAGGTCCGTGGACATGGAGCTTCGAAGTGGACGAACAACACTGCCAATTGTATTAGTCTCATTATGTTCTATATTGGATATAAATGGTAAGTTAATCAAACGTTTAATTAATAACGCCGCTTGCTAAAGAAATAATGCAGCAGTTATAATACGTGGTACTCGGATTTCAACCTTCTCCATTCAGAAATCGAAAAGGGGTAAAATTCGTGTTCATATCTAGGCTGTCACGAAAACGAAAACCACGTTTTATGTCGGATCTTGAACGATGTAAATCAGAAAACCGTTTTATCGATCAAACGTTTAATAGCGCTGCTTGCTAAAACTAATGAATGATTTAGAATACTTAGTGTCATATTTCGACCTTCTCCATCCAGTCCATCCAGAGAAGAAGGTTCAAATCCAGACTATGCTCATGTCTAGGCTGTCTTGAGGAAACGATAGGTGTCAGTAGACAAGCACAAGTAAAGAGCATACGGACTTTAAAGACGTTTATCAGAAAACTGTTTTTATCTATGATTGTGTTTCATTTTAGAACACGTGTAAGAATTTTTGTTCGGGCGACGTTTGAACTGTAGCCCTGCCCACAACAGACGTATGCTTACTTGAGTAAAAGAACGAAAAATTCGTCGAAATTTATCCGAATTTTCGTTACTGAAGCACCACGCCATCTGGAATATGTGTGCATTAGCTCTGGAAATGATAGCCACTAAGGTTTGAAATACCAAAATCCAATTCATAGCAATTTAAGTAGTCCAAGGACGTCATTGCAATGTTGTGCGCAACAGAACGCGTGTGATAACCCCTGCAACAGGCGCGCGCAATGCCCCAGAAAAAAGCTCGGTTGTACTTCTGTACCTGTTGTGCAAAACGTTGCGCGATCTGTTGCAAGGTTGGTATGGCTTCAGAAAAAGAACTCGTTTCTATTCTCTAACTGTTGCGCGCACCTGTTGCAGGGTCGGACACACGCACAATGCATGTTGTGTACAATGTTACAAGCTACAGGGAAAATAACATCTTGTGATCTGGGTTTCTACAAATTAAGCAACAAGTCCCAGGTCGCATGAGAAAGTCAGAGGGGTAGTGAAGGGTTCTAGTTCTTTCCCACCCCCACCCCCATCCCACCCCCTTCCCCGCCCCAAGATTGATATGGGATATGAAAATAGGTACCGATTATGATAAAAAAGCAACTTTGGACGGCATCAGTTCTTCAGTTTTCGAAATTAGTTCCCGTTCCCTAACCACAAGACTATCATCAAAAATAACGACTAAATCCAGGAGAGTATAATCAGGTGACTGAGACTCCACACACACCCTTATATACACCTTGACGTGTTGTACCCCATTCGATTTCTTTTTAGAACACGATTCGAACGAATTCACCTCGCGCTGGAAGCAAATGAATGTAAATGTTCAAAATTGACGAGCGCGTAAGTGACCTGTGGTTTAAAAATAGCACAAATGCGGTGAAACATGTCAAATCAGGTGACGTGCGTGTCTCAGTCTGGTGCTTACACTCTGGTTTTTACAATCGTGTAATTTTAGTTATCTTGATAACTCGTCAGGCAGAGCAGTGAATCACTTGAAAGATTTCATCATGTAATGAAAGCACTAGGAAAGATTTACAAGGTTTACTTTTTTGTGTTATTAAGTTAAGTGTTATTAAGGCAGAAATGACATTTCCCAATATTTTGAGTACGACAATATAAAATCTTGCGCGAGTTTGGCATTCAGCTGCATTACGAGATTCTCTGTGGAGTTTTCGGGATACATTTTGACGAGATCAGTTATAATTTAATTTCTCGTCTACTTACACAATTAAACTCAAATCGACCATGTAACTAACAAATTTGGTGCATGTTAATATTGATGAACAAACGTGTACATGTAAACAACTATGAGCTTTGTTTTAAAACGATGAGCTAAAGGTATCAATCCAAATTTTAAATCACTTTAATTTATAAAAGAACTTACCTTTGCTGATGTCTTAATCTGATTACGCTCTAGGGATATTCCTGAAATAGCAAACGTGGACATCTTCAGTGAGGTCGACCATTTCACTTTGGAACGGAAATAAAAATCCATAAGTAATAGCGTACGTAACGGCTTGAAGCTTGCTGTACTTAAAATCCATGGAAATTTATTGATCCCTCTTAAATCGACTAGATTTTGATTGGTTCGATCTTCTATTTCCCTGGGGAATTGGGACAAATCGATGGAGTAAAACAATGCGGACAAGCTCGATGTTCCTGAAAACTTATTCTTTTATTTTCTCTTTCTATTTATTTACAAAACAGCTATTTTTTGATAGCTGGACTCTGATTGGTTCATTTCTTTCCCTGGGGAGTATTAGCATTATGATGAAACTTCGCCGAATAGACTACCCCAATTAGTCATTAAATTTATTAAGTGTCTAGGTAGCGCAGCGGTCTAAGGTGATATCTAAAGGTATGGATTAGGGTCCGGATATCGTCTCCCTCCCTGGCCTTCGGGCTAAGATAACTGTAATATGTGGCACCGGGATAGCGTGGATGGGGCCGAAATCTTCATCCGTAACGTAAGTCGATTCGATGTCTCAGCTTCTCAGAATGTCTCGGGAGAATCGTCCCAAAATTTCTTTTTCTTTTTTTCTTTTTTTACAGTTATTCATTCAGTCTGTTATTATATTTCCGGGGGTTGCTCTTTAAGGGGTTACAGGTTCGATCCCCGTCGACGCCGGATTCTTTTCTGACTTCTTTTTTCTTCGTTTTTTCCGTTTCTTTCTCAAGCTTTAAGTAAAAATTACATCTTTTTGAACTTGTTTTTAAAAGTTTGGTGTTTTTGATATTTTTTCTGATAAATTTCATTTTCATTTTATATTTTTAATTATAATTATTCATATATCTTACTGCATTGTTTCTGTGGGGTGCATTTCCTAGACATTACAAATTTCTTTCTTTTTTTTTCCTTTTCTTTTTTCGAATGTCTCGACGTTTTTTCCTATTTTTTTCTTTTTTCGAATATCAGGACTTTTTTCCTTGCAAGTGATAATATTTTTATTTATAAAAAATACCTATTTGAATAATAAAATTGGAAACCATTTCTTACAAAATTCCTGACTTACATTAGAATTTGTCCCCGTAACATGAATTCAAATCGCTTTGATTTGATTTTATGCGTCAGGTAGCAAATACATACAATATGTTATCCTACACTAAGCCCATACCATAGAAAATACAGCAAATAATGGCAATGTGTCATGGGAAGAGACAGTTGAATACCGCCGAATATACAACGGCTTTCCTGCTTTCTGATTGGCTGTTTTTCTTTTGGTGTGGGATAAATACGATATAATGCCTGGTTCACGCTAACGACGCAAGACGACGCAAGACAACACAAGACGACGCAAGACAACGGAAAACCACGCAAGACCACGCACGATGAGTCAACACAACGCATGTAAGACGACGCAAGACGACGCAAGACAACGCAAGACGAAGCAAGACGAAACAAGACGACGCAAGACGACGCACGACAACGAAAGACGACGCAAGACGACGCAAGACAACGATCGCGAAAGACGACGCAAGACGAAGCAAGACAACGCAAGACGACGCAAGACGACGCAAGAAAAATAAAGCCTTCCGTTCTTTTGCGCTAGCGTTTATGCTTGCGTCGCTACTTTTACAAGTGAAAACACGAGCTTGGCGTTGTCTTGCTTCGGTAGTGAAAACCAGGCTATCGTTTTCACTGTTCCTCCGATTTGCTGTATGTGCCACTGATCGACGTACACCAGAACGTTCCATTTGAACACGCAAATAGGGGTGAGGGGAGGAGAGGGATGAGGGAAAGAGGTGACAAGCTATCCCTGAGTTCCGAGACTTAAATCAGCATTAATCTTTATTTTTGAACTCAATATTTGCCATGATGTTTGAAAAAAAAACCTAGTCATTTTGAGAGCATTTCTAACAGGGTATATTTGGCTTTCAACCTGGAAATGACCGTTACTAGACATAATCCACAGATAATCAGACTGGGAAGCCTGTGGCAGCTGTGCTTGTGAAAGAATGTTGCCCCGTGCATGAAAGTTGCTTGTGAAAGACTTGTGTACTTTGAAACTTATTTGTTGTGTTCTGTGAAAGATTGTTGTTTTCCACAAAAAAACTTTGTTGTGCTTTCAAAGGAATTTTGCATTGTGTTTTGCCCCTGTGTGCCACCGTACTTGTCCGTTTTTGATGTAAACAAAAATAGTTTCCTCGTCGATTGATTGCACCTGGGCTATTCCATAAATCGATGGTTCATAGTCATTGTTTATAGGATCTCCTCCCAGGGACCTAAAGATAATAGAATCTCTTTTCCTTCTTTTCTGTGAAGCTGTGACCCGTTCTCTTCTCAAATGCCTTTTTTCTCTGCTCCTTTCTTTCTGGATTCTGATTGCTTTAGATTTTGAGTCAATGTGATAAGGACTTTGGTACCGTTAGCAAATGCAGAGTCTAATTCTTCAATAAGTCGGTCAACATCTTTCTCAATACCAGACGTTATATATAAGCATTTGTCGACGTCGAAGCTTTGATGGCAGCTAGCTCAATCCGGTTTGGAGTTGACCAGTCTTTAGTAAAAAGGGTAAAGCACTATATTTAACGTCGGTAGTTCCTTCAGCTGAACACTGGTCTCCCAGGAAGCCGACGGTGCGCTCTTTACCCCCCTCTTTCCATCAGTGCTCCGTTTTAAGGGTATTTAAAGCTAATTAAAGCTACACGGAATGGAAAGAAGTCGAAACAAGGATGCTAGATCTGGGGGTCGAACTAGGGACCTCTCGCACCGAAGGCCGCGCACTAACCAACTGTGTCATCCTTGCTTGTATAATGGAGGGGGGAGGGTCGAACGTTATTCTCTAGCATATCTGGAAGAGGGGTGAGAACTAAAAGTTTTGTTTTAGAAGGGGGGTATTGCCTAATTTTTGGCTTGATGAGTCTCATTTTTCAGCCCCCCTCCTGATAAATACAGTCCCTTATCAATTTTACTTGCTCTTCATGAAAGTGCTTTGGTTTTATTTAGGACTCTGAAATGGACTGAAATTTTTTCGATGATATAAGTGATAACCACCTATATATATTATTGCCTAGTTAATAATAATGAGTTATATATTTATTGCCTTATAGTTACAGTTATTCTTATTCTTGTTAGGAATATTGTGACATTCGTAGTCTTTTAGTTTTTTTTTTTCAATTATTTATTATAATATGAGACAACACGACACATTTACAGCGTGACCACTCCGACCAAGGTCACCCAAACAAATTTTCATGCAAATGATCCAATCACAATCAAGTATTCTTGACTTTCACTTACGTCATCGAAAAATTTCCAGGATCCTGAGTGAAATTAAATGCAATTCACTCAAAAGAGCACATAAAACTATGTAACTCTGCAAAATTTTGAATTGAAAGAAGTTTTTGTTGCGAAGATATTGCCATTTTAACTGCTCATTCTTTAGTAAGAAATGTATGGCACTTTGTGATTGGTGTCACTAATTTCACATCCCTGAGTAAATTCAATATATATCTTTGTAAAGAGCAAGTAAAGCTCCATATGTCCAAGAAATTTTCAGTCCGAAAGAGAATTTTTTTGCAAAGATATTAACAATTTCCCAAACTCATTCTTATGTAAGAAATGTATGTCGTCGCCATGTTGGTGTCGCTCTGAGCGACACCAATATGGCGGACAAAATACGAATTGGCAAAATCATATAATAATAACAGTTAAATCGTTTAAGTTGATACAGATATCTTATAAACAAAAGTTTCATTCAAAGACCAAGCCAAATGTGCGTAATTTGTAGCAAATTTGTCTGTTTTTGCGTCTGTTGAATACGCGTGACAATATTACGTGACAAGATTTATACCTCTGATAACTCGAAAACCAAACAACGGAAATAGTTCAAATATTCAGGAACAATTTATGTTGTTGATATAAAGAATATACTTATAGACCCAACTTTAAGTGATCTATATGAAGCATGTAAGTTTTTTGATGACGTCATGTGAAAGTCAAGAATACAAACAACAGAATTGCTACAAATGTTTAATCTTGATTTCGCTTAAAATGAATATAATTGACTTTGTATGTGTACAAACTTCATCGATCGAGATATTTGAACAAGAAATACCTCCGACTGTAGAAACTCACAACAAATCTGTGGTTAAGTGTTAAAAATAAATTTGTTTGGGTGGAGTAGTCACACTGTAGATATTACACCACTTTGTACAAAGCAACTGACAAAGTATGTATTGCAAATTCAAATGTGCCGTGTTGTCTATTAAATTTCAGCATTTAACAATATTTAGACTTTGAGTATAGAGCGATGGCACTTAATCTGTGAAACAAAATCTAATAGTCAGTGTCTAATAGTCTAATAAAAAAAGAATACAATGGAAATAGTGTCTACTAATGTCTGTTAGAATAATATCTATTTCACGGATTAAGTGCCATCACTTCATAGTTGTGCCAAAATAAATGTAGACAATGACTCATTAAGTTGATTTGCATAAATTTGTCACGAATGTACAGATTGGTTTTTTTATAAAACATTAATGTAAGGAATGTAGCATCAACGCGATGAAAAAATAGATGTTGTGCGCTGCTACTATATACCTGAAATACCCAACCCTTTATATTAGACTACAGTGATTGCAAAAAAAACGTGAAATAGTTAGTAGACTAATAGACACTAGTAGACCGTATTTCGATTGTTTTGTTTAATTTGTCTATTAAACTATTTTATACACACTATTTCATGGGTTTTTGCAATCACTCTACTGATTATCAAATATACACCTATTCTATCATTCTCTGTCTTTAAAATATTTGACACGGTAAAAAAATAACTCCTTTGCGAAGTTATAAAGTCGTATGTCATTAGCGCTTAGCTTTTTTATTCGCCTAAGGTCTTCTTGCTGTATGTCTGTCATAACATCCGCAGCTCGTGTTTCTTCTTCGTCCTTTTGAACAAAAGGTTTGGTAAATTTAATTTCAAATGTCTTCTCAAATAAATATTGGCTTTCTTTTTGAAATTCTGTAAGTCCAAAATAAGCCATAGTCTTTAAATTGCGCATTGCACTTTTTAAGATAATTTTCTGGCGTTTTTTACGTGAGCGTCCAGTTGTATTGTAACAATTTACGAGCGTGAGGTCGGCAAGCATACGTGATTGGCGATTGAAGGCTAAATTTGATTTACATTCGATAAATTTATCCATTGTTACGTCTTCCCATGTGTCGGTTTCATAGCAAGGAGGTAGTTCTTTCTTACTTGGAATTTTACCTTTACATTTATGAAGCGAGGCAGCCCAAGTAGTTCCACGCTGGTAACAACGAAACTCACTCAGTACTCTACTGATGGGTTCGCGTAAGAACGTCACATATAAGTATTTTTGTGTCTTGATTTTGCCATTTAATTTTTCGACTTCATTTGGCACACAAGCTTGTAATTCAGTCCAGTCGGAGTGTAGCCCACAAGGCCAACCCAAGGAATAGCGTGAGAATAACCAAATCTTGTTTGAATTTGGTCTTTTACAAGAGCACCTCAGCCTCGGTACAGCTCGACATTTACACGGGAATGTAATATTCAAATTCTTGACCAAATGCCTACCAAAGGTTGTTCCTCCTGTCTTTTGAATATGTAGGAAAACCATGACATCATTGATAGAAGTACTGAAATTATACATCTTGACGACTTCTCTTGTAAAACGATATAGTCTCGGCTGTGTTCGACTTGACGACACTTTGCTAACACCAGCGGCGACATTTCTCTGAAGAAATTGATTTACATCACAAGACCGTCTTGGACAAAGGTAAACTATAAATATTGCTACAAACAAGAGCGAACATACAGCAAGAACTGCAAAGCAACGACCAAAGGAATTCATTTTTCGCGAACAATGTTCTCAAACATGTTGCTGCTGTTCTGTCTTGTATCGCCCCAGGCCCTACCGTCGACAACTCTTAGATTCTAAAACCACTTAGAAAAAATGTAGCTCGGAAAAGAAGACAAAAAAATCATTATAAAAGTTAGAAAGCCCTAGAATTTGAATTTATTCCATTTCGCAAAAATGTTTACAAATTTGATAGTCTCCCTCACTTCGTCCTCACCCCTCCCTCCTTCAAGCGGAAGTGAAAGAAAGCAGCGCGCGGATGTCAAAACAATGATTCAGCTGTCTACCTAATAAGGAAAGACTGACCATATTTAGTATAGGTTAAACATGACGTATTTGGCGGGGTAACCACAACGACGGGTCAACGTACAACAACGTTCAGTCAACGTTGTAAGCCAAGCTAGATTGTTGTGTGTGAGTTGCTGAAAAAAGTCAAGACTCAGCAGTATTTTAAAACGTTCATTCAACGTTTTTTTGGGTGATAAAACGTTTGATTTGGAACAAAACGTTTATTTGGACGCTTTAATTGAAAAACCGATGTGTTTCAAAAGCCTTAGCTCAAGAAGAAGAACAAGAATGAACACCGAAGGACTACCCGTACAAGCTCTTAAAAGAAAAAAGACCAGAAGACTCAAGAAAAGAAAACCACAAGACTACCAGGACACCGACTTCCTCGAAACACCTAATAAGAAGATCAAAAAACAGACTGCGGCCCCTGAAAACACAACACAGTTCCTTATGAACGACCGCGAGAAGTTTGAGCCGTTCAACTTCTTTGTGTGTTCACCGTTGTCCAACTCTCCTACAAGTACTTGCAGTTTTACTTCAAATTCAACATCTTCAGTTCGAGGAAGCCCTGTTGATGACAAAGTGTTCGAATACTGCTCAGATAACGAAGAGAATTTCGATCAGCTTTACTTTGAGAAAGATTTCAACGACGTCTACGATAACATCCACGCCGAAACACTCTTTGCTCTTACGAAACAGGAGTTAATAAGTCGATATTTAGACTTGGAAAAAAGGGAAGAAGAACTTCTTAAAAAAGTGAAGTCCGTATGCTGTAGTGAAAGCTGCGAAATGCCATTCAAAACACGGCAATGCGAGGGAACTAGCAGCACTTCAGAAGAAAGAACATGGCCAGCCCACAAACAAGGAGACAAGAAGGACAGTTTAATTTCACAACTTCAAGAAATACGCCATGTTAACTCACAACTAATTCAAGAAAATGAAAGACTTCGAGGCTGCTAGTGTGTACGATGAGTAAAATTGTTTTTCTTTGCTTCACCTTGCTTATCCTGGTAAGACTTAGGCAAGGTGACGTGGCCATGTGAGAATTTCAAAATGGCTGACATTAAAGCGCGAAACCGCGTTATATATAATTATGATTTATAGATAAGAAAATGTTCGGAATCTACTCAGTTTATTATTAGAAGGACAAAAGAATGTGTTTTTGTTATAAGATATCTAAGCATTTTACTTAAAAAAATACGTAAAAGGAAGATAAGCACCCATACATAAATATTCATAGTTTTCATATATATTCAGCTTGTACTTGATCAAACAGTGTTAGTGATGTTATCAGTATGATGTTATTTCAGGGCTTTAGTTGGTGAAGAGCATGTGAATACCAAGTGGCAGACAAGACCAATGCCCACTAGGACACACACCCAGGTAATGGCCTATTTCTGGTTTAGACAGGAATAGTCTCTGTGTGTGAGCTGCCATTAACTGAACACTTAGATGTGAAAGGTCTTAATCTTTTGTGATAATTTTGGGGACAGTTTATGTACTTTTCATTTTGAGATATACTTGTAAAAATTAAAATTTAACCCATATTGATATCAGTATCAAGTTGTTATTGATCAAACTCTTACTTTCCTTTCTAACAAGTTGCCTCCTTTTGTATTAAAGTTGTTGGCTCATAGCGACGACATGGAACATCACCAGCCACCTTATGGTGTTGGAAGGACGGAGGTATTGGCTTTGTTTTCTCTACAGCTGATTGACTTCTTACAGTAGTTTCAAGGAATAAGGAACAAAATGCACTGCTTCTGTTTGAGTGGATAGCACTCTTACAGATAATTTCACAAAACTTTTCCACATGGATTCAGAAGTTCATTGGCAAGTTGCCAAGGTGATAACAAACTTTGGAATTTTAAACTTGGTTCAGTGAACCACATGTTTGCATCTAAAAATCAAATATTTACCAAAACTAAATGTCTCCAAAATCATATTTGAAACTGTCTACTGACATAATTTTTTAGGAATATTTGGGTGTTGTCGGTGCAATTTCGGTAAATAATTGATTTTTAGATGCATGCATGTCATGATTCATTGAGCCAAGTTAACTTTGAAATATCAATTTGGTAACTTGCCAATGAATTCATGTGGAAAAGTTTATTTGTGACCCTTATTCTGTGGATTGATTTACTGGATAACACCATTAATTTTATCCATTGAATAAGGGTTTATTACAGTTTGAAAAAACGAACTATGGTATTCTTGTGGTGGATTCACTCTTGTGCAAACAGACCCACTAAATCCTTAGACTGAAAACGATTTGTCAAGTGACTCCTGGCCTTCACATGGTGCACTTTGTATTATGGTCACCAAGAAGTTCACACATTGTCAATGAATTGTCATACAGATGTACAAGCATTTCCACAGTTTATTGACTTCAACAAAACAGCTATAAATAGTTGAATCAAGTTGATGAACTATACATGTCCAAACTTTTTGGTGACCTCAACATGAAGGCTAGAGGCCAATTGGTGAACTTACTTTAAAGTGCAAATTAGCCATTGAAATGGGTTATTTACTCTGTGCTGTTCATTGATCTTGTTTGGAATCAGTGTTGTAGGACTACTAATTTGTGTTTTGCAGGACTGAGCACAAAGTGAACTGGAGGCATTACAGCAGACTTTCAAATAAGTATAATGAACATTTTTCACAATAGCTATTAAATGTTTGCTACCAATTGACAAATAAAATCCTTTTAAAACTATTTTATTGTGTTGCTTCACTGTTATCTAGTAAGTGCATCAATAGACTAGCATAATTTCAAACCAAACCTTTCTACTTGCTGAAATGTCAAGCTAAAAATATTTGGAGCAAAGATGTCAATAATTAATTTTTTTATTGCCCTGCATTAACAAATCTAATCAATGTATGAATCTTCTTTGCAAATATCCTAATCTAACTTGATAAGATACAGTATCTAAATGTATGTATGGCCTACACTACTAATGTCTTTCAACGCATTTGAAGAATACCAACTTCCATTAATTTCTGGATTTTTCTGAAAATGTCTGGATTTTTAAGATGGCTGAAATACAAAGAATATTCAATAAATTAAAAATGAAAATGTTTCACTCAGTCATGAATTGAGAATTTGAGTCAACTAGAATGACGACAAACCCATGAAAAAATACAGTTGCTCAAAATGACATCATAATTGGCATATTATGCGCGCTCTGAGTCGTCGAACAACCATGTGTGATTAGAGTACACACAGATGGCGTCATCGAATCTTAATCTTACACGCGCTCTGATTGGTTGGAATGTTTTGATAAATATAAAACAGATTCCATTTTTCCATGCGTCTGTACTCTGATGCACAGAAGACGTCAAAATGTGGTGAGAACAACAGTCACGCCACTCGACTTTGTCTCGTGGCGTACTTTTTTGTTCTCACCACATTTTGATGTCATCTGTTGATTGATTAAAGTACAAACGCATGGAAAAATGGAATCTATTTGTTAATTACTTGTGCCCAGGCCTTTAGGCCGGGAACGAGTTATAAAATGCAAATGTTTTTTTTTCTCTTTTCGTCGCCAGAAGAGGCCTTTCTTGCGCAATCGGTCACGTGTTAAAGCTCCTGATGACGCCAGTCAGGAACTTTAGGAATGCAAGATGGCGGACAGCCCAAAAAATGGCTTTCAGAGACAGGCTTTTCCAGTAGTGAGACAATAGAAAATGGAGCTTTTAACTCGAGATATACCTAGACACTTATAAGAGCTTCAGAATGGGCTGTTATTTTGAGCTTGATCTCCAATACTTTGACCAAATATCGAACTCCGATGGAGTACTTGAAAACTGAAGCTCTCGCGACTCGTAGCAATAACCTTTGAGCTGGAAATCTACGAATTTCTCACCCTACATGTTGCTAAACGAACGCATATAGAGGCAAGTCAATTATATTTTTCATTCAAGCATTCAAGAGATCTTGAGACGTTTTTGTAATGAATTTTAACACAATTCTGGCCAGACAATTTATTTATATATTTTCATGGAATCAAGGCTCTATTTGACCTGATGCGTTTGGTCACGTAATAGATAAAACATCTGAAACACGAACGCCGAAAAAATACACGATTTGTTATTGTGTCAAAAACGTCGTTGTAGAAGTCTTTACAGCAAACAATTGAGATATATAGTGAAATAAAAAGTTGAATAAACTGGTATATTTTTGCATGTTGGGATAAAGGCAAACACTAAGCTGCTGACAGACAAATTGACTAATCAGATATTCTCTAAAAAGGTCAAAAAAGGTCTTTATTATGTTACGGATATAGAGGCAAGTCAATTATATTTTTCATTCAAGCATTCAAGAGATCTTGAGACATTTTTGTAATGAATTTTAACACAATTCTGGCCAGACAATTTATTTATATATTTTCATGGAATCAAGGCTCTATTTGACCTGATGCGTTTGGTCACGTATTAAATAGATAAAACATCTGAAACATGAACGCCGAAAAAATACACGATTTGTTATTGTGTCAAAAACGTCGTTGTAGAAGTCTTTGCAGCAAAAAATTAAGATATATAGTGAAATAAAAAGTTGAATAAACTGGTATATTTTTGCATGTTGGGATAAAGGCAAACACTAAGGTGCTGACAGACAAATTGACTAATCAGATATTCTCTAAAAAGGTCAAAAAAGGTCTTTATTATGTTACGGTTAAGTGAAGAATGCGTGAAACGGCTCGGGGAAGAGTACGCACGGGGCCGGTCACTGAAGGGCTCCTGGGGCACGAGTGAACGCACGTGTGCGTCTAGTTTCTTAATGGTATGACATTTTGCAAATGACAAGGGTACATTAACGTGGAAAATTTTGTCCTGGATTGCAACTTAGAATAGAGACCTTGTTTTTGGATAGAAAAGGCTTGGGATGTGCATGTATATCTGATAGAGGGATTATATTTTTAACCTGTAAAAAAAGTTGACAAACTAGTCGTCGTAGACTAAATCCATTGTTTTCTTTCCTTCACCAACTAGCACTAAATGGTCAATTTCCACAGGAGAAATAAAATCACTCTTCAAGAGCAGAACAAGAGACAATGCAACAAAAATGATCTCGAGTAGATTTGGTATGACTGTGAAAACAACATGGTATGGTACATGGTGTTGACATTTCACTGCACATCACAGTCTGTTTCACACATACAAAAATTACTATGCTCCTTACTCTTGGGCTGCTTTTGGATCTTGCTGCATTTGGTCCAAGATAATTTTCATTCCAGGATCAGTTAGAATTGCCTGATGGTGAAAATAAGAAAGATGTATCATTAGTTTCTGTTAAGGTATCAGGGTACCCCTAGCGACCAGTGTGCGCTCAACTCTATATTGCGCCAAAACTTTTAGTCTAAACCCCATTAAGGTATACATTTTTAGAAAGCTGAATAAATGTAGAAACTATTTCTATTATTTTTATCGTAAAATAATTTTTTCCTTTTAGGTTAGAGCGAATTATTCAAATTTTCACCAAGGTGTCTTCGTGGAGTTCCTGGTCAATCAATATTGATCCAAAAACAATCTTTACTATCTTTCTGAGATCATGAGATATCACTTGTCAAAAGTGAGTCTCAGATTTTTGATTAGTTGCCCCGTTGTTCTGTTATACGTTCCTAAAGTTACAACACCACCAAAATAGCTGTATCCGATACAAAACAGACAATAACTTTGGAATGGAGCAAAAAATCGAAAATCGGAGACACGCTTTTAAAGAACAACTATCGAAGACGACCTCTGCCAAATTTCAGATGAATCCATTAAAATCCCTTTGACCGGGAACTCAAAATACGCGGCTAATTAAACGTAAATTCACTTCCGAGATAAACACAAAAATGTGTTTTGGAGCCAAGAAGCGGGTTTGTTGATACAAGGGGATTATAACACCTCATAATCTTGCCCGATGACAGCTGAAGTAAAGGACAACCAAAATCTTGTTATGTTTCCCACACAAATGGTGGGAAGTCAAGGGAATTTGATCCCATTGAACTTTGGCTCTTGTTGAATAATCTTTTTACAAAGGTTTCGATAGTTAGGGACGGACCATTAGAAAAGTGATGGGGGGGGGGGGGGGGGGGGTGGATGGGGCAAAAGCAAAAAAAAAATATATATATATATATATTTCCAATAAAAATTTTGAAAAAAAAAATCTGCCAGGACATTTTCTTTAAAAAAATATTCCTGCCAAAGTGAAAAAAAATTCATTTCCACTTTTGGTGGCCAAAAAAAAATTTATGCCAATCCCAAACTCCCCATCCCCCCATCACTTTTCTAATGGTCTGTCCCTTAGACAAATATATTCTTCACCGACAAGCTCTCTTGATGACAAGTCAATTGACAAGTGATGTCAACAGATAATTGACAGGGATTTAGCCGGGAAAAAGTTTTTCGCTTATAACTCGCTATTAAAAATCGCTAGTGAAATAATTTTTTCACTAAATCATAGCTTATTGTGTATTCTATCAGAAAGTGTAAAAAAGTAAAAATTGACCCTTTTGAGAAACTTTGGGGTACCCTGATACCTTAAAGTTCTACTAGAGAATGATCACCTAATAGTTTAAGAGAATTTAATTTAAATGAGGGATGTTGAATGGTCAACGCAAGACTTTGCAGTATGTGAGACAAGGCTTTTGCAAGCTGGAGACTTTAAGGTCCATTTCTTTACAGCCAAAATCGTTGCATCGCGACCACCAAATTACACATTTTGTTTTGATTTTGGTATTTTTCTGAGCCGTCAAACAGTTTGGGGGCAGAGCTTCTTTCAAATCAACTAATCACTGAATGAGTTTGTGAAAGCTTCCACCCCCAAGAATGATTAATATTAATGGATTCCATTGTATTCCCTGGTAAATAATAATCCATCAATACCTGTACTTCAGGGTCAGCCATTGCACGTTGCTTTATCTCTTCTGGGTCTGTTGGTGCTTGAGCAGAATTTACAACGGCACTTAAACCCTCTTTTGCTTCCTGCAAAAATATGTATGAGTTTATTTTGTGTCTTTATTTCACTAGCCAGCATTACTGGTGGTCTGTAGTTTTTCAAAAGATTACAAGTTTATCAGTTAGTTGTTCTGTCAAAAGTTGCCTTCCTATAAAGCATTTCAATTCATTTACTATTTCCTGTAAAAAATTATCCTCCACAAAGAAGACTACACTCTGTACATATTTAAACAGGGTAGCCCATTCAATTACATGGCTGGTATTCAGAGGGGCCCACTAACCCTTTGCCACCAATCTCCAAAGCTACACCAGCCTTGGTTCAGACAGCATACCAACCTTATTGTTTGGATCAAGTTCTAAGGCTTTTGCATAAGCAGTTTGTGCATCAGTGTACTTCTTCAATGCAAACAATACGCCTCCTTTTCTTGTATATCCTTTAACTGATAAGAACACAAACAAGATTAAGTTAGCTTCTTACACTTTCACTTGATTGTCACTTGTGAAACAAATGAGGTACATGCAAAATGCACATAAATTAAGGTGGCTCTATCCAGTTTCGCCAGTGTGCAGGTAGTCGAATTTTGGTTTTGCACAGAAGACTTCAATAAAAAAAACTGAAGACAAAAACATAATTTTTGCTCATACTCAATGACGGTTCTTTTCGTATTTGTCCAAATTCACAAGATGATACAGGACAACCCCGATTAATATTAATCCGTGGATTGTAATAATGATGGATTATAATAAGATTATTATAATCCAGTAATGGATTATTATAATCCTGTAATGGATTATTATAATCCAGTAATGGATTATTATAATCCAGTAATAGATTATTATAATCCAGTAATGGATGAATGAAATGGCAAAAAATCTGAGGGATTATGTTATTATCAAGATTAATATTAATCTTCACTAATAATGTCTTGATCCGCTGCTTATTGACTTTTTGTGTCATCACATGTAACATAAATAGAATTATAAATCAATCATGTTGCAACACGTGGACATCTGTATGGCTGGCCATAACTTCAGCTGGTTGTAATACTTGGTGTGATGGCAGAGTTACAAGCGACTGGAACGAAAACCTTGCAAATAAGCGAGGTTAACAGTTAAATTAAAATAACAGTTCTAAACAATATTACCAAATGTTGGGTCTTTCTCAATACAGGTCTCACAATCCTTAAAGAAAATACACAAGTTGCAGATTACCAATTACTGCATTATAAATATACAATGTTAGAAACAAGAAAATATTGAATTACAGTTTTTTAGATAATGAAACAACTATTTTAACATGGTAATCTTGCATCATTCTTTGTCTGTTTGCATCTATTTCTTCACAGGTTTAATAAATTAAATTACTCAAGTCCTAGTCTCCTTTGCAGTCATGTATATTCTCATCCAAAGCAATCCATCTCCACACATGGCTGCTTACCCAAGCACCATAGTGTTACTGCCAATAAGAGCTTGGCTCTTAAAATCAAAGTTTTGCACCATATGGACACGCTAATGCATGGACAGAATGATGTCTCTTGTACTGACAGTAACAAAATTACAACTCTGTTGTTGAATTACGTTTGACCTGTATTGGTATAACCAATACATACAAAGCCAAAGTTGAGGGCCTGTGTTGATGCTACTAGTAACACCTTGATTGCATTCTTCCATTATCACAAAACATTCTTTGGATACTTTCATAATACTCTTTCAATCAAAATTGTTTATTATTGACCCCAGACTTTGACAAGCGTTATTTGACATTTGGAAGAGACACGAATAATTGATTAGTTGGCATTTGGCATTCCTTCTTCCTATCCCCTTCCCCACCCTCCCTTTCCATCTCTCCCCTTCACCCCCTCTCCAGGGGTTTCAAAAATAGGAAATATGATTATGGCCCCATTTGGGACACAGATGCCTACTTCAATCACTCAGATGCTTATCCAAAAAGATAATGAAATCCCTGCCTCTCCCTTTCCCTTCCCTTCCCTTCCCCCTCCCCTTCCCCTTAGGGTCACTATGCAGACTGGAAAATATTCCATATTACATGCACTTAGTTGCTAAACCACCAAAAATGCAATTTTTTGCAAGCCAGCAATAACTTGCAAGTGAAGTTGTCACATGCAAATATTTTTTAAGTTATTTTTGCTGAATTAATAGCCCTTGTTAATCAACTATAATGTTAATCGACCATAAATTTCACATCCAGAGGATAAGGTGGATATGGAAATTGCAAGGGATTGTGGGGCTACTTTGAAAGAAACAGAAGGTAATCTCTGCTGCTGGGCAAAAATTAGTGTGAACTTGACCTACCTTTAGAGCAAGCTCAAATGCAGCCAGTTTTTGGTATGTAGCTGCACGATTACTGTATAGTTTGGCATCATCAGGGTTTCTATTAATTGCTTCTGTGTAGGCTTTTAATGCATTAGGGAAATCACCTGGAAAACAGAACATCAATGATGCCAAGTTAGTTGCTATAGATATACATTGAAATAGTATCACTAAATGTACTTTTTTTCCGTTGTTTTAATTTGCACTGCACACTTTTCTCCTGGGGGGGGGGGGGAACTCCTATATATATGAGGGTGGGAACGCTTGTCAGAAATTTTGAAAATAACCCCTAATAGGTACCTGAGTCTTATCCTAGTGGGAGTGGCAACCACTGATTTCTATGCCTAAAAGGTACCAATTCAAAAACAAAAAATAGAAAAATCCAAAAGATAAAAACTCCTATATTGATGTGCTCAAGAGACCCACGTCAGATCATTAAAATCTTTCCAGTAATGCTTATTTTAGGCATTTTATTTTCTGAAAAGTGCCCTTAAAGGTACCACCTACATGTTCATCTCTAGTAGTCCACTAAAGTCAGAGACACCCTAAAACGTGCCAGATCACTAATTTTGACACCTAAAATTTATGACGAGTGTCCTGCCCAATTCTGATCAGAGTGGATGGGAAAAAAGAAGTTATGAATGAGAGCATGAAGTCAGCCAGTCAACTGACAAAGTCTTTATGTGAAAACTTAAAGATCAGAAATGACAGTGCAAGAAACTAATGTAGTAAAATCAAGTGCAAATTGTCCTCCATGAAAGTTTTCATTGAGAGCATTATCATAATGGATATTTGAAAACTGCTGTAAACCATCACTTATGATAGGTTATTTCATTAGTACCTCTTCAATAATACAATTAAGCAATTGTTTGAAAGAGGTTGAATTAAATGGGGATATTTTCTTTATTTGAGAACTTAAAAATAATATAAAATAACAGCCATGTCTATACCTTTTTTAAATAATGTGTTGCCTTTTTCCTTTTCCTCTAAAGCTTTTTCTGGGTCAATGTAATCAAGTCTTTCTTTTTCTTTCATTTTTTTCTCTGCCTATAATCATACAAATAAACACTGCCTCTCAGATGGTTGAATAATGTCATTTCAATAGGGATGTTAGGGTTTGCAGTCAGGGTCTTTAAATAATAGAGGACGAAAAGCTGCCTTTATAATTGCATAAATATTTTATATATTAAATGATTAGAATGTCACTTGAATGAATATGTCCCATTCTCTCCACAATCAGTATGTAAACCTCATACTGGAGAGATGCATGTAAAAAAACCCAATGCTATTGACTTCCAAGTGTGTGGTCTGGTTTATTACAGTGCTGTCTAGAGGTGGGCCTAGTTGTATTAGTTATGTTGACTATAGTCTCATTACTCAACACTGTGTATGAACCTGGTATCACAGGAGGTGGGGTAAGCCCCTTGGAGTGTGGTCTGGTTTATTACTATGGACTAGGTGAGTGCTCTCCACACTTCTTGAGTGTTCTTGGCACTTCCTAAGATTCCTATTAGATTTAGTGAATGGGACACTGAAAAAGATGTTCTATTTGTTTTATTATATATTTTAAAGTAAATATTTGAGGAAAAAACTTCAATTTTCTCCATACAAAAAATTAAAAAGGTGCACTCACACAGTCGAGCTCGCGCTGCTGACACCAGAACTGTGCTGTGTTCTCTGATAAAGCACAGCTTTCAGCCAATCAGAGTGCACATGTCAACAAGGTCATATAAAAAAAAACTAATAATGCTGTTTCAAAAGTCATATTTAGTGTTGCATCAATACTCCAGTTTCGAGTTCTGTGTTGCTCAGCGTTAGCCTCGATTAGATGTGAGATATTCAAAGAAATCAAGCAAACCCCAGTGGAATTCTAGAGCATTTTCTTTGTTCATTTGTGTACATTCCATTTATTCCCAAAGGTTAATGACTTGAACACAAAAGAATATATTACGCGGTATTGAGGCTAACGCTGAGCAAAATGAACTCGAAACTGGAGTATTGCAATTCTAATTATTTTCTTTGAAGACAAGAAAAAAACCATTTTGGTTGAAAGCAAGATTTTTTATACCTGCAAAGTTCAGTAAAACGTGCACTCTCACACACCCACTATGCCACTGAGTGCATGCTCAAGAGATTTCTTTACTAAGTAATAACTTTTCTCAATTTTTTTTCACAAAAATATAGTATTGTTTTTGGTCATTTCACTTGTGGATATTATTTAAAAAGTTGCTGTATGTTTGCTGCTTAATTTAAAAATGATTTTTTGTAGGTTTCTGTGATTTGAAGAAACCCACTCTGATGTAGTCCTCAATTATTGGGCCAATCATGTACCCTGATTGGAGACAACACTACCAGAAAATAAGTTGTTAATTCTATGTATATTTAAATGGTATGGAGAATTGCTATCCTGTACAGTAATTGGCCTAAGCTGTTATGGTGTCCCTGGATTAAAACACAATTAACAAAGTACAAACTAATTTAATTTACAAATTAATTTCAAAATATATAGATTCAATATAACTATACCAGTTGACATTTCTTGGCAATATCAGGTGAACGGTGTTCAGTTAGAGATTTTTTGTAATATTCTATGGCATCCTTGTAATTTTCTTGTTTAAAATAAACATTACCAATTCTAGAGAAGGCCCTGCAACAATAATTTTAATATAACATTGTATTACTTCATTGAAAACATTGTTGCATTTAATTACATAACGCCTCGTGCAGTATTTAATAAAATTTCTCGTTCATTGTTAGCAAACTCGTGAAGATAAATCCTGATAATTCACTCGCTGCGTGCGTTAACCTCTAAATACTTACTTAGCAATACTACATTTATAGTGTGATGATATATTATGATATACTTACTTAGCAATAAGCTTAAATTCTGCCTGGTTTGATCGACCAACTTCAACAGCATTTTCACATTCTTTGATACATTCATCATATCTGCCTTCCTCAAAATATACAGCTACACACAAATAAATTTCATTGGCTTTATGAGAGTATGCAGTACTTTATTCTTATCTTGGAATAAGGGGTGAAAATGAAAGTGACCTAAATGACTTTTGAGTGATTTTTAAAAACTTTTTAAAAATCACTCATTCAAATCATCCCAAAATTACACCAAAAAAACTTCTGTTAGTTTAAATATTATTGTTTGGTATTTATTTTAAATACGGCCCCCACCTCCCCTCTCCTGTCCACCTGGCCATATCCATTTTTTGAATTTATGGTTAGCTTTTTAGTATTGTAAAGAAAGGTCTGCACCCAGGTGAATCAATGTTGATTGAAGTAACAATATTTGTTGAAGTAACAATATTTGTAATGTGATCATTTGGGTGGATGTAGTCCTGAGAAGGACCTATCTGACTTTATTCTTCACTTGACTCTGAAGATGACTTCTGCTCAGGTTGTCAAAATGTCAGTCACATCAAACCACGGGCGATAGGATAATAATCATCTGAAAATTTACTTAAATATACAGACAGTATTTATAAATTATACCTTGAATTACTGTTATTTTATCTTTTTGTATTTCTCCCAACGTTTTAGAAAGCCAAATAGTCTTTTACAAGGCCCGTAACGTCTTTAAAACTCCAACCGATGCGTTAGAAACCCGTATGGTTCAACTGTAGCCAACGGTCTGTTGACGCAAACATGATATCCCCTCGCCAGTAAACGCGATTTAATCATTGACAAAGGAAGCCTGGAGATGTTAAGAGACCAGGGTAGGCAACAAGCCCCGGTTCCATTGTTCTCTCGTCTGACGATTTTCGTAGTTCGAAAGTGACATTTGTGGGGGACAGTGATGACAGATTTTGCCCCTTATCCAAACAACCCCAGCGCTCACTGAACTTTACGTGCCTGGCCAAGGTCTTGTCAGCACCACGGTTAGTCAAACAAAGACTCATTTCTTGTCAAATACTTTCTCCGATCATCGCCAAATAACGCTCATTTCATGTCAAATAGTTAGTTTCTCCGATCATCGCGAAATAATGGTCAAGAAAAATAACGGTTTAAACACGGTTTAAAGAAGAGTTTCAGTCGCTTTGTACCATTGAACGTAATCTGTGTTTGCTTAACCATGGTGCTGACAAGACCTTGGCCAGGCACATAAAGTTCAGTGAGCGCTGGGGTTGTTTGGATAAGGGGCAAAATCTGTCATCACTGTCCCCCACAAATGTCACTTTCGAACTACGATAATTGGAAGACGAGAGAACAATAGTATCTAGGGTTGTTGCCTACCCTGGGCTTTTCTTTTCCCTGGGTTCTTTTGTCAATGATTAAATCGCATTTACTGGCGAGGGGATATCATGTTCGCGTCAACAGACCGTTGGCTACAGTTGAACCGTACGGGTTTCTAATGCATCGGTTGGAGTTTTAAAGACGTTACGGGCCTTGTAAAAGACTATTTGGCATTCTAAAACGTTGAAAGGATACAAAAAGGCGAAATTACAGCAAATCAAGTAATTTATAAATACTGTCTGTATATTTAAGTAAATTTTCAGATGATCAGTTATTATCCTATCGCCTGTGATCAAACAGTCCTTCTCAGGACTATATTCACCCGAAAGATTACATTACAAATATTCTTACTTCGACAAATATAATGTTACCTCCATAAACATTTTTTAGTACATACACAGTTCAACTCACATACCAAATTTTGACAAGGAACAAAAACCAAATGAAAGACCCCTAGGTAGGAATCAACTCATCAAACAAACTTAATTTATATATGATCCCATGCTGGCAAAAAAAATTGGGGTCCGTACTTGGGACGGCAGTTTATTCACAGCTCTGGACTTATTTGGTTGGTATCTGGTCATCTCATCCCCTCGTCATCTCACACCCCATGTCAAAGTATCCATCTTGCCCCCATCTATTGCCATGTCCAAGTATCCATCTTGCCCCCATCTATTGCCATGCCCAAGCATCCATCTTGCCCCATCTATTGCCATGTCTAAAGATCTGTGAAATATCTGAGTTTGCTGAAGAATGTGTTTGTTTAATGATGTCAATTCATGTAACAAAAAGACAAGAAAGCACAAAATTTCAATGAAATTGATTTCATGAGTAGCAATAAATGAAGTGCCTAAGTGTGTTTTAAATATGGTTTGAAAGGAATTTATACCCGGGGGGGGGGGGGGGGGGGGTACTTGACCAGGATTTGGGTGGGGGTGTTCCGCTGGGATCCTAAAACGGTTACCCTGTTTATGACAGAAAAACGCAAAATACCATACCCTGTTTATGACAAAGTATAATAATTGCAGAATGTGATGTACTTATATTATTTGTTTGTAATGTAAATGAGTTTCATAAACGAGTTTGTTGCGATCGTGATCGAACAACGATAAATAAAGCATCTAGACAGATCGTTGCTGTCGTGGCTAGCTAACGACTAAGGTTGATGAGAAAGCTGCTACCCTTAAAATGACAAGAAGCTCAAAAAATTGCAAAAAGGATACCCTGTTTATGACAGGGAACTCGAAAAACCATACCCTGTTCAGCGGATCATCCCCGTATAGTAAATATATGGGAGTACCCCCCCCCCCCGGGCATTTATAACATGTCAGTTGATAAGCATTTTCAACAATACTTCGTACATTGACAGAACATGGCCAGCTAATGGACACATTGCAAGAACTGCCATAAATGTTCAGGTATTAACGATCAGTTGAGGCCTATCACAAACATAAGTTCATGCGAAATGATAAAGGAATCAATTTGTCAACCAACAGTGTTGTGTGGGTATGTTGTCTTAAATAATTTTGGGGATCATTAACAATCACAATCTGTTTGTGCTGTTTAACATAAAACAGAAACATTAGAACATTATATAAGGGACTAGATGGTGGGGTAAGATGGCAGATTTGAGGCAAGATGGTGGGGTGAGATAATGAGGGGCCAAGATGACTGTAATTCATTTGGTCATGAGTAAGCAACAGGATGTCAAGAAATCCAACTTTAATCTGATCCCAAACTGAAAAAGAAAATTTAACCAGTGACTAAAAGCTTAATGACTATACCTGCATTATTTGTAAAATAGGTTATGTTTTTGGGATCCAATTCTTTGGCTTTACTGTAATGTTTATGAGCTGTTTCAAAGTCTTTCTTTTTGTATGCTGCATTGCCAAGTTCCTTTTCTGCCATGGCCTGCACAAAATACATTACACATTAGAGAGACAGAATGCAACAGTAATATAAAGTTCATATGACTGTCATTGAAACTCAATGACAACTTACCATTAATAATCATTTTCAGATCCAAATGAATAACAGAGTCAACATGAGTACTTTGTAACATGATTTTAGAGCTAACTGGCAGTGACTACTGAGACCCAAGTGATATTCAGAAAGTACTTTGGTATACAGCAAGTTTAGTCTTAGGTTTGTAGCATCTGCACTTAATTAGCCTCCCCTCAAACAAAACTACATTTCATGGACCCTGACATTACCTAAGCAGTCGGGAAAGGGGGGTCATTATAGCCCATTTGGCAATATATATCAAAACAGTCTCAAACTTATTGAAAAGAAAAACACCCAGAGTGATGAACTATTTTATGGAGTTAGACAGGGCAGTTTGTTATTACCTCGAATGTCTTTCGGAAACATTCGCAAAAACTTGGTAAGTGATATTTTCAACAGTGTTTTTACGTCCATCAATAAGACAGCTAACTTCGTAGAAAGTGTCGTAGGTTTTGTAAAAGAATTGCTAGTGTTTGTTTGAGCTCTTTGTACATACGAAGGCCATACTTGTACATACGAAGGCCAAAAGACAGTCTTCTATCAAAATATAACTTTGACCTGTTTTTGATCGTCATCTAAAGATGGCTCTTCTTCCATTTTTTCAGGTTTTCCATTGGTTGTCTTTTCCTCAGATCTTGTCTCCTCAGCTGTTTTTTCCTGCTTTGGTGGAGGTTCATAGTCTAAACACAAAAAAAACAAAAGAACTGTTTGTTTGGATCACATTTAATCCATATTTTTCTTATCACAATCCAATCAGATCTCTAGTCCATTTAGTATTGCCAGCAACTAAAGCCATGACATTGTTAATATCTACCTTAGGGTTAGGGTTATTTTATTTTTATTTTATTTTATTAACTTGAATTGCTTACATGAATTGCTTACATGCACAAATAGATATATGGCCGCCGGTTTAAGGGTTATAATTACTTCTTTGTTGTCACAAAGATGTCTTTTATTCCTCTATATTGTTGTTGTGGGTATTTTTGGTATTTACAATTATAAATTCTAATCATTATTGTGATTCTTATGTTTAAAAATAAGTTATTTAAACACTGTAAAATGTATATGGCTCTGTACTGTGATATAAACACACAGGGAGATGTAGCACACAAGAAAAGTAAGCCATGCTATGTTTCTCTTGCTTTTTCAGTGCTCTACATCTTCCAGTTTTAATATTTTTGGACAAACCATGTCTCCGTCCTCTGATGTAAAACATGGTACCCAGTCAATCATCACACGTTTTATCTAAATGCAATATTTGTTTTCAAATATGATTTTATGTGAAAATTGAGCCACCATTTTTAATGCTACCCACAATGCAAAGGGAGGTTGGTTAGTGGGGATTGATGTACAGTAATTTCAATCCTATGATGTTGACACTCATGACATACAAAGGATGGTGTGTATCTAGGACTTGCTGACACACAGCTCTTGAACTTTTACATGGTCACTGCACAGTCCAGTCACAGTTTCACATTCACATGAAAACTACTCTATTTCACTTTATAAAGTATTGTAAAGTATTATAAAGTATTGTAAAGTATTATAAAGTATTGTAAAGTAGTGTAAAGTAGTGTAAAGTATTATAAAGTATTGTAAAGTATTATAAAGTATTATAAAGTATTGTAAAGTAGTGTAAAGTATTATAAAGTATTGTAAAGTATTGTAAAGTAGTGTAAAGTATTATAAAGTATTGTAAAGTATTATAAAGTATTGTAAAGTAGTGTAAAGTATTGTAAAGTATTATAAAGTATTATAAAGTAGTGTAAAGTAGTGTAAAGTAGTGTAAAGTAGTGTAAAGTATTATAAAGTATTGTAAAGTATTATAAAGTATTATAAAGTAGTGTAAAGTAGTGTAAAGTAGTGTAAAGTAGTGTAAAGTATTATAAAGTATTATAGTGTATTATAAAGTATTATACAGTGAAATAGAGTAGTTTTCATGTGAATGTGAAACTGTTGCTGGACTGTGCAGAGACCACGTAAGTGTTATGTTCCCTTTCTCTGCTGTAACCTTATCACTACCCCATTACTGTGTCATTAGTTTACTCTATGAGACAGCAGAGGCACGTAAGTGTTATGTTCCCTTTCTCTGCTGTAACCTTATCACTACCCCATTACTGTGTCATTAGTTTACTCTATGAGACAGCAGAGGCATGTAAGTGTTATGTTCCCTTTCTCTGCTGTAACCTTATCACTACCCCATTACTGTGTCAGGAGACAGCAGAGGCTGCATACCTTGTTCACCTAAATTGTCAATGCCAATCAATATACCAAGGGCTTGCATAATCCTAGGATCTTGTAACAATGGACTGAAACATTGAGACTATTGTTAGTGAAGTCATTTAGTGAAAAACAAAACATGTAAAAGGAAGAGAAAGAATTGCAATAAGGGGTAGATAATTGGTTTGCTTACCTCTGCAAGGCATTGGGATTTTGTCTCAAGCTTTCAAGCATTTGCTTGAAGTCAGGCTGGTCTAAGAACTGTCTGGTTTTAGGGTTTGAATGCAGGAGTGCATACAGGTTAGGGTTTGCAAAAGGATTAACCACATTACTGGATCTCATATGTGACCTGGCATCATTCAGTCCACTTTTTAATTGTTCATTGTTAGGATCGTATTGAAGTCCTTTCTCATATGTCACCTCTGCTTGATCATACATCCCAAGAAATGACAAAGCAGCTCCAAGACGCGAGTAGCCCTGACAACATGGATGAAAAGGGTTTTAAAATCAATTACACCATTTCATGAGTCTCGTCATTCAACCTCACCCTTGGCAATATGAAATATATTCTTTAGAAATTGACTACAGCCCACGGTAATGCAGGGCTGTCAACCCCCAAGGCTTTCGAATTTTCAAGCTCAGTAGGTGGGGGGGAGAACTCATAGTGAGACAAAATGTACACAAGGCTACACTTCGCTCTCTCCGAGGTTGATTTTCATACTTCAGTTGGAGGGGTGTGTGTGTGTGTGTCCAAAATCCAAAATCTTGAGACTCCTGGCTTATCCGGGAGAGTTGACAGCCCTGGTAATGTAAGGAATGCACACATCAACAAACAATTGAAACACTTAAAAAAATCCAATGAACTGTATAGTCAAATTCTAAAGAATATATAAATGACAAGAACCATAAAATGGTCCATTGTTCGCAACCAATTATTACCATAACACTAAAATGAACACAATAATCCATAACAATTTCATTCTGTCAGTTTTGTACAAATTCTTTTTAAAAATTAGTTCAGTAAATTTGTAGACACTTACAAAAGGCTCAATTCAAACTTTACCAACCTTTCCCCAATCTGGTTTCAATTCTACACATTTTTTAGCGTCTTCTAAAGCTTGCTCATACTTCCCATCTTTGGCGTAAGCTGCTGATCGATTGCTGTAGAATACGTGGTTTGTGGGATCGATCAATATTGCTTCTGTATAGCACTCAATAGCCTTTGTAATATTGCCTTCTTGTAGGGCTTTATTACCCTGGTCTTTTAGTTTAACAGCCTGGAAAAAAAATAGACATTGATCTTTTTTCAATGAAAAGAAAATCAAGAAAAAGAAAACTCACTTTGACCTTGTCATCCGCCATTTTGGATACACACACGTGCCTTTCACACATGCGCAATAGACCATTTCCGAGATGCGTAGACCACTGACAAAAGTATCGCGGGCACGACTTGAAAACGAGGTTTTTTCGGGCACATTTGTTTCTGACAGAAACTTTAGTAAGTAAGGCTAAAATAACATCTTTTTGCGGCTCTCATTTAAGCTGTAAGACAAAACTAAAGGATTCCAGCTTTGTAATGATTTTGATCTAACTATCTGGACTTTCATTTC
Organism: Telmatactis stephensoni; assembly: GCA_029948255.1. NCBI lineage: Eukaryota > Metazoa > Cnidaria > Anthozoa > Actiniaria > Isophelliidae > Telmatactis > Telmatactis stephensoni. The sequence goes on along the minus strand of JALIZF010001045.1, from coordinate 24,735 downwards.
TGGCTATGAAACTAAAGAACAGAGTTTTGAAGGGCGATATCAGCTGAGCCGTTTCGGCTCTGTGAAAGGGCTAGCAGCTGACTACAAAAAAGGCTTTTTATAAGGTATTTTCTTTTAGTCTTTATCATGTCTCGTATCTGGAAGTCTACATCAATATTTGATAATATTTCAAGTTAATAGAGCTGATTTTAGAAGATGTTTTATTGGTAACGATCAACGAGCGATTGGATGTTTCACTAAAAAAGCTGTAAGTTGAGAATTTTATGACTTTATTGTACAAAAACATTAATACTCTGATAAACAAAATGATCAATAAATTATTTTCTATTGAATCTTGAATGTTTTTATGAGTTATTCTTCAACTGAAGCATTTATTTTCTCCTTTTATCAATACTCTTGTGGGGATTTCTCGGGGATCTTTGACTCAGTGATCGATTTTAATGTCAAAAAGTCGCCAAAAACAGTATATTCTTTATATCAGCGGAATTCTATATGGATCCAGTTGTCGATATGTAATGATAGAAGTAATGATTTTTCCATGAGGTCTTAAAATGTGATTGTTTTTGAATCGTCTGTTCAGAAAAATCTTTCTGCTATTTTGTTGACATTGCCCGAAAATGCCTCGTTTTCAAGTCCGTCCGCGATCTTCTTGAAAGCGGTCTCCGCATCTCGGAAATGGTCTATTACGAAACACTCGTTCTGTCGGACCCAGGCTTCTAAAAATGGCACAATTAACTACCCCAGACGCCGTGCGCGCATACATCGATTAAAGAAAATCTGTGTACAAATTTGTTTGGATTTACTGTGAATAGGATGCTAACAACACTATGTACTAGATCCTTTGACCTAAAACGATCTCAGTGTTCTTCCTTGAGTAGTCATACTGTTGTAAATACAAGTAGTCCTACTGAAGAAGGCGCGTAGGCCGAAACGTTTGGTCAATAAAGTCTTTCGACCAGCTAGTGGTTCGCTTGATGTCGTCCTTCTGATCCCACTCGCTAGTGGCTTGGTTGTTGGTGACCCAACTTTTCCTAGTTCTACAGTAAAATTATATATGACGTTTTTTGACCACGCGACGCTCCTGGTATTATGTGTGTGAGTTGAGTATTTTCCAGAACATTCTTAACTAAGAGAAATGCTGAGTCATGCCTAATCCTCGATTCCGGAAAAGATGGCGTCTCGCGTTGCATTTTGGGAAAATGTACCAATTTTAGTTGAATACCAAATGTAAATATACATGTCAAAACTTCGATATCTTAAGTAAGTTTTGCGCCAAAAAGCGAAATGTCGCTCGCCGCCATGTTTGTTTACATTTGGTTTTCAACTAAATTTGGTATATTTTCCCAAAATGTAACGCGAGACGCCATCTTTTCCGGAATCGAGGATTGTACCCCTAGAGGGCTAGATTATAGAATACCCGTCCACTCTTCACTCACACTTCGGTACCGTGGTCCGCAGTCCGCAGTCCAAAACAACAGGTATCCCATTACTACAAAATATACCATTTCTTTTACCCAGAAGGCATGGCGATCACTACGGGACTGCGGACCGCGGTAGCAAACTCTCTCACATATTGCCGTTCTTTAAAAGCACAATGCATTTCTCATTACCCAAAAGGAATAGCGATCACTGCGGGACTGCGGACCGCGGTAGCAAGCCCTTTCACATATTGCGCCGTTTTCAAAAGACACTATATATTCATTATTTCCCAAAATGCATGGCGATCACTGCGGGACTGCGGACCGCGGTAGCAAGCTCTCTCACATATTGCCGTTCTTTAAAAGCACAATGTAATTCACATTACCCAAAAGGAATAGCGATCACTGCGGGACTGCGGACCGCGGTAGCAAGGTAATGCAAGGTGCTTAAAAGTGGACGGGTATTCTATAATTGCTCCCCCGTAGAGATTTGTAGAGATTTCTAGAATGATGTAACATCTATATTTAGTATCATGATTGTATATAGTATATATATATAGTATCATGATTGTATATAGTATATAAGGAGGCAGCATGGCCGAGCTAACAATTTCCTAGAATACCTATAGAAATAAGCTAGTTTATGTTTTGGACTCAGGTTCAAATTTGTCCGACATTAATTCGTTTGCTAATGAGCCAACAATCGCAAACAAAAATTTGCATAGATCGAGGTATGTTTGGAATGACCCGTGGCCTGGTACGAGTCACCAGCTCTTCAAGAACCTTGTTCGCACTCATGCTTGCTGCGTGTTAACTGATTGAGATTCCATTGAATTCTTAGGTATTATTCATGAGCAAATGAAGTGTTAATTGACCACTCGAGGACCCTCTCAGTGATTGGTGCCTGCCCAGGTGCGGTTTTCCTGCTATAGAGCGATAACACTTAAACCGTGAAATAACTTAGCAACTATTAAAATAGAGACAAATAGTAGCAAAACCCATTGTTTCTATTGTTTCATTAGTACTATTTGTACTTTTTAGTTAGTACTTGTTTCACGGTTTTAGTGTTATCGCTCTTTAAAATACTAATTAATAATTCATAAGGCAAACACAATGAAAATCGCAACCGTGACGAGTGTTGTATATCTGATACAGATTCGTCCTAATTTACATCAAATTTAACCTCGATTTTCTCTAAGATAAATAAAGATATTTTTGATTTTCTTTCCGGGAACAACTCAAATATGTGTTGGAGTATTTTAAGTCGTTTACAACATTCGCGTCCGTGTTGTATCGGCTATACGATCACTCGCCTTCAGCTCGTGATTGTATATGCCGATACAACACGACCGCTCATGTTGTAAACGTCACATAACATATTTTTCCTAAAATTATCACTCGGCGAGCATGATTTCAACGAGATAAATTACTGTTTAACGTTTCTTCGTATATTTCGCGGTCCGTCACGAAACGCAGTCTGGATCTTTGCAGCGCGTGCTTACACTCGATACCGGGCGGGTGTCGCACAAAGTGCATGCTCTGTATCCATCGATGACGGTCGGAAGTACTAGGTCGGAAGGGTCGTCAACAGTAAGCTGAAATGGGATTCGGTGGTCCATTTGGTGACGTCAAGACACAGGATTCCCCGAAGACCTCTTGGTATTGCAAGTCGAATGACCAATCAGCAATTCTCTTTCACCATACTCCACATTATGCCCTTACTATGCGTACTTCCTTTGCGCATGCGTATTTAGCCACGTTTCAAAGATGTATTGTTATGCAAATTAACAACACTATAAAAACCGGTGACAAGCCAGGCCAGGCCTCTTCTTCTTTCGTGCTGGCGCACAGGTAAGCCACGTTTCGTCTTCACGTTCGTTTCGAGTGAAGATCAATTTTGACTTTTGTTTAAGAGAAATACTGAGCACTTTTCTATTTGTGTTTTTATATCTTGAACAGCTTCGCTGTTTCCATCTTGGATTAGATGGCGCCTCGTCTTGTTGTTCACTGGAAAACTGAACTACAAGACACGCATTGCTGTTCAGAATGCTGAATGAATGCTGTTCAGAGTGAAGCACTTCAGGTTGAAAGAAATCACCACAAGTCCTCTCTCTACCAAGTTCCAGAGTCCTAGTACATCTTGTCCACGTCAGTGTACTGGACTGTTTGTTCGTGAAGAGCACGTTAGCAAACTCGACATTTGATTACGAGAGGCTCCTCAGCCACACGCTTGGAGCGTTTCTCGTATTGACGAGGGTTTCGATCCCGTAACGAATGCTAGCTAATGCTAGCGCTGTGCAATCTCGACATTGGACTCACGAGACGCTGACTCCGAACCACACGCTTGGAGCGTTTCTCGTGTTGACGAGGGTTTCGATCCCGTCACTTATGCTAGTTATAAATGCTAGCGCTGTGCAGGCAAGGACTTACATCCTGCATCATCATTTGCTGAGCAGTACGAGCGAGCCTACTAAGGAATTCACTCGGTGAATTTTAGATTCTCCGTGTACGTGCAAGACCGCCCAAGCAATAACGCCGAGCCGATCTGTCTGCCAAGCCAATAAATGAAGTCTTCACATATGTCTAAAGTAATCTCTGCTTTTATGAAGCGAGTTTCTAAAACTGCTAGCTGTAACTGCTAATTAAATTGCATATTGTTGAACGACTCGTCCAAAACAATCATGCTTTGAGGAAACCTTCGTCAGTGGTCGATATTGTAATGCACGCTCGTGATCTGAGAATGCATTCCTTTTTGGCGTCATTGTCGCCCTGCATGTTTTCCTTGAACTATTTATTTCAAGGATCGAAAGAAAGTTGCTGCCATTTGCATCGCTATTGGAAATTGTTTACAGAAAATCGCTTGTTAGCACGCGATGACGAGTTTATGAATCTTGCCGTAACCTTGAACTATCGATTTTACTCCAACTAGTTTTGAGTGAAATTTGCATCCTTTCAACTGACTCAGTCCAAGAAAAATGGACGTAATCTGCGATCATGTCATTTGAATGACAACACGCGCAGACTCAATTAATCCCTGAATTCCAGCGCACAATTTAGCGCCGCTTGGGATATTACTGTGTGCCTTATTTTCAAAATAAGCCAGTGATTGTTTCCAAGCAATGCTATGGGATTTACTTGTTAGATAAGATCTTCATCTGTATTCATAATTGTTTGTCGCCCGATATAGAATGCTCCTGCTGAGACAACCGATCTTTTGGACATATTGGCTGCAATCCTAGTTATAAGATTCCCAATGGGATAACTGGACTAGCACTATCAATATGCATCCAATTTCTGACTAATAATAGAAGAAGACCAATGAGCGTTAGCCATTGCCATTGAATTCCAAGCACAAACCATAAAAGCTATTGTAAAGTACAATACAATACTGTACAATTTTGAGATTGGTTGAGATTGGTTGTTCAATAACAAAACACTTATTAAACACGCTGTGATCACGTGCACGAGTCTTTTAGGCTTCATTGTTAATCGTTTTGAAGTTTGACCAGCTCCTTAAAAGAGCTTTTAGAAATTGTATGCATGAATTAAGGTGTCGAACCGAATGTGGGAAAATCCAGCTTAAACACATGTACATCCCAATATTTAAGTTGCTAATATGTCTCCTTGGGACACAAATTGTCGCAACAGGGAAGATACTGCGTTTTTCAAGCGCGGCTCGATCGTTTATGATTCTAGTCGCACTGTTTCCTAGTTAACATAGAAGTTCTTCCAAGCGTCTAGTTTTCTAGCTTGAAAGTGGCAGCTTTGCCATCCGTCGAACCATTCCATTGCATCTCGACTACGTTGCTAATGTGAACGTCGGGTAATTGCCAGTCTATTTCCTATCCGGCTTCCTAGATGTCAAGGTTGCTGTGGTCACCTGTGAGCTCGCTTGTTGGTTCACGAGTGATCTTGTAAACCATGCGAAAATGACGACGGGTGTTTTCGTTGTTTTCCCTAATTCTATAAAAGAGCTCCTAGTGAAATGTTCCCCACCAGTTTTTGATCCAAAGTCCCACTGTTTATTCTGGCCATAGGTGTCATCCTGCAACTGCGTTTTTCATATCGTGCTTGTTCATTAGCTCACCAATGTAAATGAGCGTCTTATTTGATCTTTTGGCCCTGGATTTGCGCTCTAGAAATCAATAACGTCTTGTCATTGCTCTCCACTCCAGGCCACGTCCTATAGCTGATGTGCCTTTTGCTAAGCTTCAGTCTGGTGAACCAGGAGCTGTACAATTTGTTGCAACTGGTTGGTTAAAGATGTGAACTGAACTTCACGCCCAGGGTGACTGTTGTCAGCTCATTACAATGGGTTCCTTTTCAATGACGTTAATGATAGTGCTAATAAAGAATCGAATCATAAACAATACAAGTGTTGAAAAACTACCTCGAAGTCCATTGTTCTACGAAATCCAGTTTCATGTATACGTGAAGCATTTTGGGAGCAACACTGCCATGCACATGCATGTAAAAATGCCGTTTCCGGCCCCGCAATGCCTTGTCATAAAATGATCATCTAGCCAAATCTATTTGCTCGTCAGACGGCAAGGTTAGATATTCGAATAACAGTATAGCATCCTCTGTGGAAGATGGCGTGTATAAATAGCAAACCATTTGCCAATAATATCTTGTTCAAGGGCAGCCGCGCGACTGCGACTGCTGGTTGTATGTTCTTTTCGATTTTGTTATCAGCTGTGAAATCCTTTGGTTTCCCATGGATTTTACTCCAAGTGGAGATTGTTCTGATAAGACTGATTCCCACGTCAAACAAACAAACAAACAAAAAAGACCAGTTTCTTTCCCCGAGCGTTAACCTCGTTGTGCTGTGTAATTGGCAACTGAAAAAGTCATGTTTTTGAAAGCGTGCGTATTTGGCATCTGGGGCTTTGAAACCGCATAGTTAGGGCATAATGTGGAGTATGGTGAAAGAGAATTGAAAATTAGACAAGAGGTACACTTACCTTGCAGGATAATTGTAATTCTCTGAACCATACGGAACATTATGACCTTACGTTCCCCCCCTGGACATCTGCTGCAGATTTTCGTGTCTCCCTCCCTCAGTGATGGATGCCAAATACTTTAATTTGGCTTACCTTTTGCACTTCAAGAAGAAGAGGCCTGGCCTGGCTTGTCACCGGGTTTTATAGTGTTGTTAATTTGCATAACAATACATCTTTGAAACGTGGCTAAATGCGCATGCGCAAAGGAAGTACGCATAGTAAGGTCATAATGTTCCGTATGGTTCAGAGAATTACAATTATCCTGCAAGGTAAGTGTACCTGACTTGTCTAATTTTCAATTTTTTTCTTGTGACCGCTCCGAAGGCCTTGTTTCATACTGTTCGTGAAGACTCTTAACTCATTTCTGTACATACAAACGCATACGCCCTTCGCGACAGGCGTATGCTTAATTCAGAGATGTCAAGCATAAGAACGGAGCTGTTGAGACTACGGCAACTACAAACGAGCTACAAAGAAACTACAGAGGAGAGCTAGCTGGACCACTTATTGTAACCTAACACTTACTTATGTATTTTTAAATGACATGGCAAAAATGATATTGCATGGTCGCCACTGAAAACTGCAGTGAAAAGAAGTGAAAGCCTCTTTGATAAGAATTTTTTAATACGCGCGCGCGCGACATGGGAAATTAGACTGCATAGTATTCATTGGGTTTCCTGACTGACTTATTTTGGGAGAGATGGGGGCTCCATTGTCAAGAATTGGGATATGCAAAGACAGCAGCGTTTTGCATAAATGTGCAAAATAAACTTAAAGTTTGTCAGAGACAAATCAAATGTGTCCTCCCTCTTCAGTTTCAGCAAGTAGTTATTTTCAAGCAGCGAGATCCACAATTGTTACCTTTCGGAAAACCCAGCCAGTATGTTCCTTCTTGGGTAGGTGTACCAACTCAGTACTCCGTCTAAACAGACCAAGATTTAAAGGGGGTACTTGGATGAAAATAAATTAAAATTGGAAATGATTTGAAACTTAGTAAAACCTATGTCGACTCCCAACAATCACCAAAGGCAACATTTTCTTTACGTTCAAACGAGAAGAATAAAAATTGTGAAGTATTTTAGCATTTAAGTTGTGAGTAAGTGACGTCATTTCTCAACCCTATTCTTCTTTTAGACTTGATATCAAAATTTCTCTTTGATAATGACCTTGAAATGCAGATTTTGGGCAGAGGGTAGCTAGTTATTTAACTACCTTCATCTTCAGATAGAAATAATCAGTTTCCAATTTTCATCGATTTTCATCAAAGTGGGCTTTAAAAACTTTTTTTAAAGTGACCGAAATTCGCGTCGATCATCCAATTCACAGTACTGATCATGAGAGTCGTGTTACTCGGCTTGAGCATGAATTGAAATGTGAAATGTTACCAACTTGGGCAGGATTGAAAGTGGTCCCGTTGGACAAGTGGGGTGACCTTCCCAGACCATATCGTGTATCACACATCAATGCAAAAATTGTAGAGTTCCAAAGGTTCATATTTTCCTTCCAATACCGGACAAGTGACAAACAAACGGAATGAATAGGCCAGATTTCGAAACGGAAAAGATCGAATTCCACGAACAAGATCATTGAATTGCTATCACCAGATAGGTTCGAGCTATGAAAAGAAGAAAAACTACCTTAAGGGTTCGTTGAATTTTAAGTACTACTATGTTCGAACTATTAGAGAATTATCCGCTTAGAAGTGAAAGAAAACTAAATTAGAAACAAACGACTTTGGAACTCCTCGTGCGCAATACTGTTTTGTGGAAATTTCGTAGATTTGCACTTTTGACAAAATAATACCTTGGTACTGAAGAGTTAATTGGTCTTAATTAAGAAACCAATGGAAGGCCCCCACCAGCCAACCGGACCAGGAACCCACCCGAAGGCAAGTTATAGGGTGAAAGTTTAGTTTACCCTTCTGATCACGGCTGAAAAATGGAGAGAGATTCCCAGGCCAAGAAAAACAAATCAAGCGGAAAAGCAAAATGTATGTTAGAGACCGGAAAGTTGTCTTCAATTGGCAGCCATGGCTATAAATGAGGGGGTCCTAGGGGTCCTACGGGATTGCGGGATTGACCATTTCTTTGTGCGGTATTGCGGTATTTTACAAAAAAAAAATGCGGTATTGCGGGATTCTCAAACCCTGCGGTATGCCGCGGTATTTTCTTTTTTGAGCTGCGGTATTACGGGAAAAACGATTTGAAATTGCGGTAATGCGGTATTTTTGAGCCCTGCGAGATGCGGGATTTTGCTTCTGGCGCTCGATAGAAAATTTCATGTTTCTGTGATTCATGTTTCTGCGCGCGAGGTCCCGTGGGAGTGGTATTTCGAATTGTTCGTGTGGTGAGCCGTATTTTCGAATTTTTCATGCGGGATTGACCATTTTTTCGTGCGGGATTGCGGTATTCGTAACCCCCCTTATAAATAAGTTACACACTTTGAGCCTGAGAGTAATTGTCAAGCGATACCCACGAAGCGAGGAAAGCTCATGCAGGCCAAGGAGAAAAGCATAACTATGATCACTTAGCTAGAGAACAAACTATTAAACTATGCCGTCACACGGCCATGTTTACTATGCTGACACACGGCTACATTTGCTATGCCGACACACGGCCATATTCACTATAATTATGCCGACACACGGCCATATTCACTATAATTATGCCGACACAGGGCCATATTCACTAGGAAGACACACAGCCATCTTTTCTATGCCGACACACGGCCATATTTACTTTGTCGACACACGGCTATCCTGTCAACATATGGCTAAACTGCCGACACATGGCTACTTTATGTACGCGTGACCGATTCACTTTTGGATGCCAAACCTGCCGACACACGGCTATCCTGTCAACATATGCCGACACACGGCTATAACCGTGTCAGTGCCGTGATCTCTATAAAAACATTCGAAATTTCTGCCGTAACCGTGCCGTGACCGTGCGGTGCCGTTTTCACAGTTATACGAAATCTACTCTATGTACGCGTGACCAATTCACTTTTGGATGCCGAGCTTGCCGACACACGGCCACATTCACTATGCCGACACAAGGGCGCCATATTTACTATGCCGACACACGGCCACATTCACTATGCCGACACAAGGGCGCCATATTTACTATGCCGACACACGGCCAAATCACTATGCCGACACGTGATCTCGTATTCATTAGGCCGACACACAACTGAATTCTCTGTCGGGGAGATTTCTACCAACGCAGACAAAATCACTTTCCGATGGTTAGCAAAATTCAATTGATGTGCTTACATGGAGCTACGCTGAGATAGATGTGTTGTGACAACCTGTGATCCGAGGAATTTTGCAGAGTCGTGGCACGTAGCTACTCCAAACGGAGTGATATAGACGGCTAGTAATTTACCGTTTACCAAAAAACTTATATATCCGCAATTTGCAAGGGCTGCACGAGCACGTGCATAAGATAAACTAAATGGAACAAACTGAATAAATAAGAAGCCATACTAGAAAAACGCTTACTTGAAAAACCAGAACTAAAAGCGTATGCCGTGGTAAAAATAACTAAACGAAGCACGACGCGAGCATAAAGTAAACGAATCCACAATTTTATCAAGATAAATCCCAAGGGAGGAGATGGCGCCCTGAATGCAAACGGAATTCACTGAAGTAAACTTTGCAACGAGCGCGAATATGAATATGAATGAAATAGCCTTAGACGAAAACAGCAAACTTATGGAAGCGCTAAGGCGAACCAGGGTCCCAAAAACAACGTTAAATACTGACGAGATACAATAAAATTTGGGAGAAAACACAAAGAAACGAATTACACCGAAGCTTAGACTAAAAGTACCTGAAGTAGTCGTGCAGCATTTTAACTCCTGGAAACACCGACGGGTTCATAGTTTCCTTGTCGTATTTCGTTGAGGCGAAGGAGTGAGCTAAGCTTTTGAAGGGTTGAGAGATAGGTTGCTTCGGCGACGCCAGGAAAAAACAAGAGAAGAAATCTTTGAAGAGGACTTGATGGAGACTTTGTTGAAATGCCCCCGAAATGGACAGAATTAAAGGCGCTGTTACACTGTGCAGTTTTCTCAGCAACTTGTCTCGCAACGGCGTTGCGAAACAAGTTGCAGAGAAAATTATGGCACTGTTACACTGTGCAGTTTTCCCCAGCAACTTGCAATATTTTTGGCCGAGGCAAGCTGGGAGCGAGATTCAAGATGGCTCCTCAGAGCGAGATGAGAAATTGCGAATGCGCTCGTAGAAAACGTGCCTCAAAAATTGCGAGGAAAGTTGCTGGAGGGGTGATACACTGTGCAATGACATTGCAAGTTGCTGCAATGCGTTGCGAAAAGTAAACCCGAGTTCTACTACATGCAACGCTACGCGCAACAAAAAAATTGCGAGACAAACCCTGTTACACTGTGCAATTTTCTCAGCAACTTGTCTCGCAACGGCGTTGCGAAACAAGTTACAGAGAAAATTAATGCGCTGTTACACTGTGCAATTTTCCCCAGCAACTTGCAATATTTTTGGCCAGTTGCTGGGGAAAATTGCACAGTGTAACAGCGCATTAATTTCCTCTGCAACCATATGAGTCATGTTTTAGGATATAGAAATCCCTGTTAGCCCTGGTGTTAGCCCTAACTCAGCTAACGGTGTTTTAGCCTGTAAAACTCGTGTGAGCCTCGCCCTCTAGTTTTAACAGTACTCGTGACCCCTGCACGTCGTCAGTGTATTAGAGTAGTTAATCAGAGCGAGTAAAAATACTCCGCCAAATGGCTAAATGGGCGAACAGACTAACAGGTTTACAGACTAACAGAGATAGCAGAACTAACAAAGCTAACAAAGCTTACAGACTAACAGAGCTAACAAAGCTTACAGACTAACAGAGCTAACAAAGCTTACAGACTAACAGAGCTGCAGACTAATAGGGCTAACAGAGCTAACACGTGTTACATCAACAGGGCTTATGACAGGGCCAGCAAGAGGAATTTTTATAGTCTAAATATATAGCTCACTGACATCACAAAATTTAAGTCCGTGAAAAGTTGTGGCAATAAGGGAGCCGGTCGATATGTGTTCTTGCAACAAACAAGTTTTCTAAACACTTGATGGAGCACACATTTATTACTAATATTTTCTATTGTTTGATTAGCACTGCTCGCGCACTGAATAATAGAAAGATCTGTACCCCTTTAGTTTGTACTCTAAGGGGTATAGAATGGTAAAATCCGAGCCTCGCGAGCTTTCGAGCCCCTTGTTTTAAACTTTGGCTAAAATAGAAATCCGAGCCCGAGCCTTTGGCTAAAATAGAAATCCGAGCCCGAGCCTCTGTGTTTTAAAAATTCGAGCCCGCGGGAACTTAAAATGGTATGAAAATCCGAGTCGCTAAACTTATGCTAAACCAGTGTTAACAGGCTAAAACGGCTGATAATCCAAAAACAATTTTATTTCTGGTCTGTTCAACTTCCGTTAGCTGTCAATTATCGCTTGTGTAAATCTTCTACTATGCTACCGCAAACCTGGTTTGAGTTCAAAGGTCACCTGTAGTACCCTCTGCTGTTTGGACGGTCTCGTCATCTTCGCCGTATACTCGGGCTGCGATCTTGCTATGGACAAGAAAATCACCAGTAACTATCAGGTACCAACAGCGCTAGCCAAGGAGAAGGAGATACGGGATATCACCCTTTTTATGGATATATTTCTACTATTTACCTCAACTGCACTCTCAAAAAATCCTCATAAAGACGATTTAAGCCCTCCGGAAAGCTTATCTTGACGTTTACTTGGGCTACATGACAAGTAAATTACAGCAATCCTCGATTGGTACCTTCATTTTGAGTGGCTACTGATAATCGCATCTAGAAGGCGAAATCCATCGTCCTTGTCTTGTCAGTTCAATTACATATTAAATCAGACAGAGAGGGGGGAAGGTAGGGCTTTGATTACTCTTGTTGTTTTATTCAGATAGTTAAACAACCTACCAATAAAATTGTCCAAGGTTCTTCCATACTTCGTCATCAACAAGCTTGGACATCTGAAAGGCTTGCCGGGAATGTTTACAGCTCGCTTGTACGCAGGCGCACTAAGGTACTGTATAATCACGTGACTTCCACGTCCACGCTCCAGTCCACCGTTTTACTTCTCGTTATTTCATTTATCGACACTAGTTTATTAAGTGCTTGGTTATAAAGCAGTTTTTAATCGCTGTCAAAACAACACGTTCACGACAGGAATTTGCAACTATGAATGATTTTATAGAAAATACAGCACTGACGCGATCACGGTCAAGTCACGACAGGAATTTGCAATGATTTTATTAAGGAATATAAAACGCGCGCGCATGTCTCTGTACTGTGATATAAACACGATGGTAGAGCAAGAGAAAAGCAAGCTTAGGAACACGAGGCGTAGCCGAATGCTCTACATCTTCCAGAGATGGTCACGGTCACGGTCAGGTCACGACAGGAATTTATAATAGCTTTTACAGAAAATAAGGCAGTGACACGGTCGCGGGACGATTGTGTGATCAAAATGATTTTCACACACGATACTAAAGAGGGATTGAAGACTTGATTGATGCCAATTTTTTTCCCATGACACATTGCTGTGGCAACGAAAAACAAAGATCATTGAATTCAGTTTTCCTAAAATATCTCCCGTTTTCGATGAGCTCTAGAAAAATGGCTATATAGATGTTAAACTTCACTTTATTGCACAGTAAACCAACTCAAAATCAGAAAGTTTTATCAGAGGGATTTTGAATAAATCGCGAGAGACTTATCAAAACTATTAAATTTGGCGACTCGAAATTAAAGAACGAGAAAAAATCCAACTTTTATAAAGGCGTGGGTTTGACCTTGCTTGACCTTGGAACGTTTTTGTTCTGCTATGTAAGATATAACAATGCAAAACTTATTTCACTTGGCACAATGTTAAATAATAACTAGTTGAGTGACCTTAACTTAGTGTTTTGGATATAGGGTAGTCACGTGACCAATTACGACGAAACTTAGTTTTTCTTGAATCCGCAATTCAATATCACTTAAAAAACAGAAATAACACCTCTAATGCATAAAGAGGGTTTAGTCCTAAAAAGTATTATTTTGAGTTTTGGTCACGTGACCTGTTTTGCTAAAAATCGCTTTAATGAAAATCGATAGTCATGTTTTCTAATCAAAATGGAATACACTCACTTAAAAGAACTACGTTTCAAGCACTTGCGTTTTCTTTTCGCTAATACTCGAGTGCGGAAAATTTTTCAAACATTTTGTTACGATAAACGACTTATCTAGTCACGTGACCGCTGAAATCACAAACTTACCACTTAAGGAGGCTGCCTATAGTATTTTTTATGCTCGACCGCTCTACTTTAAGCGGCTGTAGCTCTGTCTTACACTAACCTACAAATCGGATGTTTCGTCCAGTTACTACATAAGGGTTTAACTTTTGAATGGTGTATGTTTTGTTGACATTGGTGTTACCATGGAAACGAAACAATGGCGTCACTGGTTTTACGTTTTGGTCATTTTACGCGCTTTTCGATCTAAACTTTTAAAATGACACCCATGACGGTAATATTTAGGTATTTACCTCTAAGTGTACGAAATAAGAAAAATTTCTGTTAAGCCGATTTTGAGATATTTGAGGCGAATCTTTTGAACATCCAATTTCATGATTGTTTTTTAGTGGTCCAATAACTTTTCACAGAAAACACTTTAAGAGCTGTCCGACCGTCTAATTGTTGCTCAACTGTCACACTAACTTCTTGCACAGTTTCAGATTACATGGTGTTATGGATCTCCGTCAGTGTTAATCAGCGTAAACACAAAACTGAGCGGACTTTTTTCAAAATGTTCAAAAATTACGTTCATCGCTCGGAAACAAAAAATCGTCGATAATTTTTTTAATTTTTTTTTCTGGACGTGAAAAGTTATTGGACCACTAAAAAACAATCATGAGATTGGATGTTCAAAAGATTCGCCTCGAATATCTCAAAATCGGCTTAACAGAAATTTTTCTTATTTCGTACACTTAGAGGTAAATACCTAAATATTACCGTCATAGGTGTCATTTTAAAAGTTTAGATCGAAAAGCGCGTAAAATGAGCAAAACGTAAAACCAGTGACGCCATTGTTTCGTCTCCATGGTAACACCAATGTCAACAAAACATACACCATTCAAAAGTTAAACCCTTATGTAGTAACTGGACGAAACATCCGATTTGTAGGTTAGTGTAAGACAGAGCTACAGCCGTTTAAAGTAGAGCGGTCGAGCATAAAAAATACTATAGCCAGCCTCCTTAAGGCTCATTGTTTTATGAATATCCAACGTTGTGACGAATATCATTTATTTCTGATTTAAAATTCGTGCTACAGCACAAAAAACATATTTCTACCTTGAGTTTCGCAAAATAACTTTTATCAAAAGTTGCCAAAAGTCTTTGCTTACTTGTCCTGTGAGCGGCTTTGATGTAAGTTGTTCCTTTGAAGAGATGGAACTTTTCTCGTCAACTGTGCTTTTGTGTGAATCTGTTCAATCGAGTATATCTATTAACAAATTAAAGTTTAGTCAGACTTTGACTTTAATTCGTATTTCTTAAACTAAACAAAAATTACCTATGAAGAACAATTAGAGCACTCAGCTATATTGTTGCACACACTACCCCAAAAGTTTATAATTTTGACTTATCGTCTGACATACGATCGAACTTCAAAATGACCAAAATGCAGCGACCAAGTTTGCTGTACGAGATATTGAAATATGCTTTAAGCTTTGAGTTAGAATACACATCGCTTGATTAGGATGGTTAAATAAGCTAGAATACAATGTCAAATACTCTTTAGGACTCTAGCTGCATAGCAAATAAAGTTGAGAAGATTAACACTTCTAACGAGCGAGAATTTTAGCTCAAGACGGATATTAGTTCAACTTTTGTAACTAATTTGCTGTTCGTTTTCTAATAGTTCCTGTGTAATTTTACTTACCTGGATTTCTTAGTCCAGTCCCAGACTCTCTTTCTTGCCGCTCCAGGACTCGCGGAGAAAGAGAGTCCAGTATAACTTGCATGCGCATGTGCAAAATGAGCCAATCAATTGATTAATTAGTATTTTGCGAGCTTGAAATATGCAAATGTCAGTGTTTGGTAGCAGTGGTAGTGATGCGTATCGAAAAATTCACAAATACGTCTTTCACAACTGTCCATCCGTAAATGGCCTGTAACTGCTCAAACTTTGGTAAAAGATTATAGTTGGTTTTTCCAAGTGCATAGCTCACTGAACCAACAAATGGCTTTCCGAAATGAGGCTGATATCGTGTATACAAAACACTTTCTTCTTCAGCCATCTTGAATCATTAGTTGACTTTAGGATTTGTAACCACGCGATCACCACATGAATGTGGTGTTATATAATAATTGGCATATTACGCGCGCTCTGATTGGTCGAACAACCATGTGTGATTAGAGTACACACACATAGATGGCGTCATCGAATCTTACGCGCGCTCTGATTGGTTGGAATGTTTCGATAAATATTATATAAAACAGATAGATTCCATTTTTCCGTGCGTCTGTACTCTAATCGATGCACAGAAGACGTCAAAATGTGGTGAGAACAACAGTCACGCCACTCGACTTCGTCTCGTGGCGTACTTTTTTGTTCTCACCACATTTTGACGTCATCTGTGCATCGATTAGAGTACAGACGCACGGAAAAATGGAATCTATTTGTTAAATCGCGTGGTCACTAAACTGACATGCGCATGCAAGTTATACTGGACTCTCTTTCTCCGCGAGTCCTGGAGCGGCAAGAAAGAGAGTCTGTGACTGGACTACTGGATTTCTTTGACTCTTTTTGTTGGGCCAATGTGGCTTCGTCGTTATCTCCGAGTCTTTCTCTAGTTCTTTGCATCCTCCAACTTTCTACACTGAGTGAACTGTGCTTATGAAGCTTCTTGCTGCACGGCCATATTTATGTGATTTCAACGAATGGTTAAAATTCCAGTGAGAAATATTTACAATAAACGACTGATAGAGTGCACGCACTTAATCCGTGTAACATAGATAGTACAAAATAGTGCTAAATTATGGTAATTTCTTTGTTTCCTATTGTCTAATCAACACTATTTAGTAGTAATTAGTAGTGTTTGTTTCACGGATAAAGTGCATGCACTCTTTGCTAAATAGCGATCGAATCCACATAATTTTGGTATTTCTAATCCCTGAATGATAAATTATAACACTTGTGCTTGCATGCTATTTTCGGAAAGCGTGCACAATTAAGGTAGCTCACTATGGTTTCAAAGACCATTATACCAATGGTAAAAGTGGATAATATACTGCTTAAAATTTATACTTTGACAACCGTACAGCCAACCATATGACAGACCATGAATCAGGGAACCGTTTGATATGAAACTCATTGCTCGAAAGGTTGCTATAGCAACGTGACGTCATCATTAAGGAAGGTCATTGTCAATAAAATGAGTAAAAACGCAAGTTTTCTACGGTGAACTTTTTTTTTACAACTCACAAAATCTATTTTCCACATTATCATACAGCCACTATCAAAAGTTAGCTAACTTCGTGACATCAGATTTTTCTCAATTTAGAAAAACCGAAATTTGACAATATCTCATATTCTGATGTCCAGAATATTTTTAAAATCGATCATACAATCACAAATTAAAGCAAAGTTTCATATTATTTTTAAAAAATCAACTTTTACCGTGGAAACTTCGAGCAATTAAAATTTAATTGGTAAAAAGGGACCTTTTTATGGAAGCTGTAGCGTTGCTATGGTAACATCCATGGGATCATGGCCCTTACAACAAATCGTAAAACTCATAATCTTCAATATAACTGGTCTATAAGCTGTCAATATGCAAACAAACTTGACTTTAAACATGACTTTTTCATTTAGTATCAGTATCCACTATAACTATAGGGAGCTGTAAAGGCGTCAGACCATGGTTTGTTCCTAAGTCTTCCAATCAAGGCTACGGTAGATCGATATAGTTGTTTCATTAGAATAATTTATAGTAATTTGGAAAAAAGGAATCGTTGACCGAAGGGAGAGGGAGGGGTTATACGTACTTGGTTCCGTGCAAAACCGCAAACACATTCCACACAAACTGTCAGTTCATTATCACTTAGGCCTACAACGGCGTGCAGAACCTGTTGAGACACTGTCCCAATTTTGGCCTTAATTAGCCAACCCTGTTTTATGCTCCCCCTCCCCCCTCTCTCAATGTTGAGTAGGCCGGGGAGATTCCTGCTAGGCCCAACACTTGACCAAACCAACATTGAGTCGGGGGGAGGGGGATTCAGAATATATGGCCGTTCCACGACTTACATGATGGGTATAATATCAAAGAACGTCAATTTTAGGGCACAATGTCTCAACTATTCTGCACGCCGTTGTAGTTCAAACGTCGCATCTCACATGTGCTGAATTCAATGCAAATGAGATGATAATGAGAAGAAACAAAAGATTTGAATAATTTGCATTGAGTTTCGTACATGTGAGATGCGACTTTTGAACTAGGCCTTATTGTTTTACGATTCCAGAATTCCAAATAGTAGACGTTTTTGCTTTACCGCCATTTTCGAATTTGTGTGTGGAATGTGAATTTCTTTGTTTAAAATATCACGTACGCGTATCATGTAAGTTTGTCTTAAAATATAATAGCCATAACAAAGACTATACTAGGTATGAGTATCGCGGGCCCACGAATCCCTGACGGTTGAAATCTGAGCCTAACTAGTATCTTAAGACCTGGGTTGAAAGCCAAAACCTTCAAAATACACTTATTTTTGTTATGAGCAAAACGTCTTGATAAAAATTTACCAGACTTCGTCTATGAACAGATATCCATCTAATGATCAACCTTAAGTTGGGCGAAGTAGGGCGAAGCTTATAAATAAATAAAAATAAATAAATTAAGTGATGATTTGTAAGTTTCACTGGTCACGTGACCAGAAAAGTGGAGAAAAGTAGTTTTTCTAAAATGGGGATACGAGTTTTATTAACGAGATAAAAATTATGCTTTTAAAATCATTGCCATATGGCACCTCAACATCCTACGTTTAGACATTATGTTTATGATAGGTAGTAAAGGAGATATTTGAAAATATAAATGAGTACCAACTGGTCACGTGACCTGTTTTGACGAATAGCTGCTTAAAGAGAGTTGAAGGTAAAAATGTCTAAACGCCCAATTATTGAGAACTGGCATTAAAATCTATTTCATGCCACAGCTTTCAGGTACAGATAATGGCCATCTCCCCATTTTAAATCAAATTTTTGGGGTTTTGGAAGTGAGGTTCAAAGTCACGTGACAGCCAAACCCCAAACTTTTCCTCCTTAAATGTTAAAGTCATGAAGTTATGTGTCCATGGAAATTTTGGTAAGGATTGAGCAGAAAATGAGGATAGAAGAAAAATAAATTGATTTTAACCATAATTGGCCTTCAACACAGACCTTAACATACTTGAGAAGACTATACCATCAAACATGTATATATATATATCATCTAGTTAATTGCACAAACACTGACTATCGTTCAAGGTGTGACATCTCAAAAGCATAGACAGTAGCTATAAAAGCAAAAAAAACAAAAAAAAAACTGTAAGAACCCAGGCACTCTCAGGCTGAGAAGCTAAAATGAATACCGCTGTAAGTGTTGGGATCCCTGTGTACTTCAATGTTGACTTTATGAATGGCTTGTAATCACTGAAGAAATGCACATCTTTGTGTAAATGTAACTTTCCAGGGGATTAGAAAATACAGTTTGCTTCATTTTCATGTAATCCATTTTGTTGACAAAAATGAAATAAAAAAGTTTATGAAGTTGATGAACAATCACAGACAAAAGCAAAACTATGAAGCAATGGAGCCACCAAAGAAAAAATAATTTTGGAGAAAAAACAGGCTAAGGATAACCCTAAGGATATGAAAAAAATAAACAGGAAATAGAGGAAAGATGGTCGTAACAATACAAAACTATGGATTTTGCTTAGAAACAAGAGCTGTAAAACAAGTTAGCACACATATAAAACTATGGATTCATGTATTTATGATGATGCTTATGTAACTTAATAACCATGAATTTCTGCACTCACTTTTCTAGTCTGTGACGTGGGCTAAATGTGATATGTAATTCTCTGAAAGCTCAGTTCTCATGTATATTTTTGAAGGCATCAACAAGTAAAATGGTTCCATTTATGTTTGTAATATATTGAATGGAGGGCGTTTCCCTTTCATTATAAAGCAAGAGGGAACATTAGATCTTTTTTTGGGCTTTAAAGATCTGACTGATAGAATTAAGAG